>JAUKPP010170719.1:0-13296 GCA_032273245.1 Phyllaplysia taylori
CAATTTCAAGTAATTCTATCGATGCAAACATGTTCATTTATATCTTATAAGTTGGCATATTCTCTTTAATTTAGTGTCGACTAAATCCAAAATACTGACCCTTTTCGAGGGGGTTTAAATCCATGATAGCGGCTCTTTTAGTGCATAATTTTTTAATACAATGAGTGTTGAAAAGTCCATTTTCACTTTTATGGGTTTATTTTATAAACAATTCCTCGCATAAACCCATTATCAGGTGCTTTAATTACCCTTAAAATCAATGAAAATGAAACCGCTTCGCGCCCAGCACTCGGCAGGCCAGCTGCCCGGGAATGTGACCCCGTGACCCCGCTTACCGCTTCAGCGCGCGTGGCCTGCCCGGCGAATAAAGTGCCCGGCGTAAACAGCCGTGGGGATGGGGGAAATTTGTAGATTTAGTTTTTGTATTCTGCAAGTTTGGATCCAAATGCTTTTGATATAATATATTAACAAAGGTGCTTAACGCCATGTGGTCTGACTTGTGTTGGACCTGTAATGAGGAAGGAAAGGGCTCAGGGAGGCATGTGAGACCAACCGTGATGTTTACAGCTCCCCCCCCCCCCCCTCTTAGGGGAAGGGGAGGGGAGGAGGAGCCCTTTTTTTTCCAGTCCAATTATGATGATGGTTCATTTTCAGCTAAATGGCAGACTTTAAAAGCTATTAAAGAAGAGGACTGCAACAATAGGAGTGACCTGGAAGGATATCAAGTAGTATATAACAGAAAAAACGGGGTGTCGGGGTGAGGTGTGAAGAGGTCCACCTTACCCGGAAATCTGCATTAAACAGCCCCTTGTTATGTTCGGGAGAGATAAAGAACATGAACATTTTGAGATGATGATGTTCAGATTGAAAAAGGAAAATATACAAATTTGTGCTTAATTGTGAGATGAAATGGCCATGATTGACTTTGTTTTGACAGAAGGAAAAGAAGCACAAGAAGTCGAAGACCCCAGACAACGGACCCTCGCTGCTCATTACAGAGAACACGGAGGAACCTAAGGCTGCAGACGTCAACTCAACAGAGGTCACGGCACCCGCAGAGGAAGTGGATGCTGTACCACAAGACAAGGTGAGGGTCGCTACTCTGGGCCTGGGATGTGGAATAGGGATGGGGGGGGGGGGGGGGTATCCTACCGCTAGAGGTACGGTAGTCTCCACCATGCTTGGGAGGGTTCGTAAGCATGCATTTACCTGAACCCGATCAATGATTTTATTACAACTGAAGAAAAATAGTCGTCTGACAAAAGCATGCTTTTAAGCAAGTGTTCCTTTCTATGACATGTGTTTAGGAGGAATCTCCTGCACATTTTCACCTCCCCACATTATCTGTTGCCTGTACTGTAGATGGACGTATTTTACCTTGGGGAAAAAAGACAGTCTTTTTTTCTTACATTTACAGCTAAGTGGCAAATGTGATGCGCTGCTTAATAAAAACAGACTGCATGTAGTAATCAAATTTGTACTAGATGTGAAATGTGTACATGATTCGTGATGACTAAATCTAGTGGAGATGTGGATGCTGATTTTATGTTTTGGTGCCATGGTTCTTTTACAAGGTACAGCTCATAAAACTGTTATGGGTGGTTGGCGGGCGCTCTGGTGTGTTCTGCTCGTTATCTTTTCTAAATGTTACTATTGTTATAATCTATTACCTGCTGAAATGACCCTACAGTGTTGATAGTACAGTAAAACCTTTGCAAAACACAACATAGATCTTTTCCTTGACGTTGCAGGGCGGCGATGACCTTGATTTCTGGCTCTCCACCACGGACACACCCACCAACTCCACAGAGCCGGGAGACAGCGCAGATGTGACCTCGGCACTACAGAACGGCCCCACCACAGGTCAAGCGTCTCCGGCACTGGCCAAACCTAAAGTAGCTGTTGAGAATGTGGTGCTCACATCAGAAGATGAAGAACCAGCAGCAGACGAGGTGAGACACGGCTGTGTGAGGTCAGAGGGAACCTACAGCGCTGATGTAGTTGATTACATCTACTTAAGTCAATGTCTAGTTTGATGACTTGAGACTCACCTCTTGAAAGCTCAAGTGCCTGAATAATCTGCTGGTTAAGGATACCGTACAACAAGTTATTTAATCCTTATTGTCATGCCTTCAAGATCGTCATTGAAATATGTGAGTTCACTTTCCTGCGGTTGACCTGATGTTGGTATACATTTTCTCATGTTAGGTCAAACAGCAGTCAGTCAGCTGGTATGTGTCCATCTTGTCCTGTACCATCTGAGAGTCAAAGTGTCTCATCCATCGTGATCCATCGGGCTTCATTGTCTGTGTTTTTGAGTGCATAAAACTCAATAGATACAATTTGTCTGCCAAGCATGGGAGGCTTTGTGAGCAAGAGCAACCCTGTCATTGGCTCTACTCCTAGCTGCCTCGTGCATATGAAAAAAAAAGAAATATTAGCATGTTTTCTCACCAGGCATCTAGCGTGATGAGCACAGTGTCATGGCTGGTCAACCCAGTGTCAGAATACTGTGACTGGGTGTGACATGTAGATTATGTCATACCTTGTTTTGTGTGTGGCAACATTTGACCCTGTTACAACAACACCATCAGTGGTATAACTTTTTTTTTTTTTAGTCAACAGTGGTATAACTTGAGACTTAAACAGACATTAAGCCCAAAACAAGACAAAAATCTTAACAGCTATGTGCATTTTTGTCAGAGCAGAGATGATTGCATCACATAGTTCATGCTCAATGTAGACATAAGTTTAGCTTTAGCACCTATGTTTTTGTTTCTGTCTCTTGTTTGTTGTGTGCAATAATCCTGTTGATTTTTCTGTTTTTTAACTGCAATATTTTTGTTCTTTGCTTTCCTACAGAAACCCAAGAAGAAGAAAGAGAAAAAATCAAAGAAGGACAAAGAAAAGGAGAAGCAGCTAAAGAAGAAAGAGAAGAAAAAGTTGAAGGAGAAGCGCAGCGAATACGAAGTGGCGGAGGGCATCACAACCCCGTCCAAGGAGGCGCTGTCCTTGTCGCAACAGCTAACGCCAAATGATGTCAAGTTACCAGTAAGTTCTCCACTAATCTGTGGTATGGTTTTCTTATTTATATGCTCATTTCAGATCATGACTGTCTATTTCTTCTTGAACTGAGCGCAGTGGAATCAGAAGAATAAAATGAAAAAATTTCCACTTAGGAGAAATTACTTATTTATTGAGGCGTCAGCGTCTTGCTGTTTTATCCAGTTCCACGCATGGCCGTCTATTATCGTGTATGTGTTGTGGGACAGTTCCAAATGAGCTGTAAGTCACATTTTTGCTATGTAGAGTTATTGGTATCACCTGAAAGCCTGCTTGTTTCCTATTGATATGGCGGGAAAATTATCTTGCTATTTTAATTAGGCGCAGAATTGTGATTATTTACAGTTGCCCCCAACAGCCACCCAATTGAGAAAAGACAAAGACAGCTTTATAGTAGGACAATGTGTTCTTTTCAATAGTTTCATAGGAAACGTGTGTAAATTTTAAGTCAGTAAGTGAACGAATTTCCCGTTTCTATAATGAAAACATTCAGATCTGAAAATAGTTTCAGATACTGCAATAAACAAAAATTTACTGAGAAACACCCAAATTTACTCCGGGGAGACTTTTTCACTACTTTAGTATCGGTGACTTAACGATTCATTCGGACAGATCGCAAGACATACATGTAGGCCTACATGTCTGAGTGTGCTCCAGTGAGACAGTTTCAAGTCTCAGCTGCCACAACACATACAGAGAAACAATTCCTCACTACTTTATGCTTGTTATTGTATTAGAAGTGGGAGTTAAACCAAAACCCACCAAACCAACTGATCACATTGCGCGATATAGTCTTGTTTTATCCTGACTCATTTCTACTTCTCTTCATGTCCACAGCCTATGTCAAGTTACCTCCCCCTGGCCGAAAACTCTGCCATCAAACTAGTAAGTGTGCAAGTTTTAGCAATTACGGTCATTTGTTGTACAAGGATTTATTGTGTGAAGTCAAGGGCACATGTCAGGGTAGCTTATGAACTACATCACGGAGTTTGATTCTCTTATGTGGAAAGGTGATTATTTTTATTATTTTCATTTTTTTGGACAAAGAAATGCAGCTGATAAAGTTTTCCCAATGTGGATACAAACTGAATTCTTGTTCAAGAATTTTTTATGTCAGATACAACATTGAAATCATCTTGTGTCACTAAATTGTAAGTTGAAAATCAATGGAGTCCCTCTTTACCATGTAGATAATTAAAAATTAGTTTTTTGAATTTGTGTACAGAACTCTTTGGTCCTACACAAGAAAGTCTCTCAGCACACGATGTGAATCTTGTTTACATGGATTCCTGCTTGTCTATAGATGTACAAGATCTATGGTTGTTTGCTAAAGGTGTAAAACTCATCCAGTACACACACAAACTCATCTTTTCCCTCTCCAGACATATGAGACGCGCATCAACCACCAGCGCAGTGACCAGATCATCGTCTCCGTCGTCTTCTCCAACCAGACCAAAGACACCATCAAAGATCTCGAGTTCAGCGTGCTGGACACTCTCAACACAAAACTGATCCGTGGGGTGAGTGTGGTTGTGGGTGATGTGGTGAGTGTGGTGAATGGGAGCAAAACTGCTGCATAAAAATACCCTGAGTTTTCCCAGCTGATGTACTGAGTAGGGCAAGAAATTTTTTTACTTGAATTAAGTTAATGCCTTGAATTTGAAAAAGAATTCGTTTCTCAAAATGCGAAAAAAATGTATTTGATCTGGGTTTGCATTTTTGCACTCTTCTGTGTAGGGATTTGTCATGCTCAAAACTTCAGAAGTGAGAGAAAATTATCCTTGCCCTTGCATTTTGTGAGACAAGAGTGTGTTTGTTTGTTTGTTCACAGATGGGTCATAAGTCTCACGACGCAGTCAAAGTCCCGTTCGTCCTTCCCCCTGAGACTCAGAATGAGGGTCAGTTTGCCTTCACCGTGGAGAACATCACCATGCCACAGAAACTGCGCGGGACGCTCACGTATATACTCAAGGTACTCACAGCACACCAGACATTATCATAGTGGAAGAATCTTTACAATATGAACAAATCCAGAGTTGCAATACTGTAGTACTGTCATCAGGTGAAAATAAATAGAAGGGAACGATGGTGCCTGAAGAGATTGCTAGAGTGTGCAGTGTACTTTTATATGTTTGCAATGCACGAGAGCTGTGAATTTTGCTGTGTAGCATTCCAGTTGGCGGGCATGAATTGTAAACCTACTTGATTATGCCGTTATAAAGCAGTTTCTCAGTGTGGACAAATGAAGAATTTCTTTCCTTCTGTCACAAACTCCTCTCCACTCACAAGATTCAGCATACATTCAACATACCGGTACTCTATCCAGTTAAGTCCAATTATTTAAAACTTGTGTGGAATTGAGAAAAGCATTTGAGATGTTGCAAAGTTGAAGTAGTCTGTCTCTTAAATGACCATACAGTGTTGCAAGGGAGTTAAAACTGAAAACCAAATTAATCCTCCTCCTTTCATTCCCTGTACATTTTCTCTATCTCATCCAGTCGGCAGATGGCTCCACCCAAGACAAAGTTGACTTCAAGATTAACCTGCCCTGTAGCGCATACCTGCTCTCTACAGCCTGCACAAGGTGGGTCAACATTCTTTGTCACACACACACACACACACACACACACACACACACACACACACACACACACACACACACACACACACACACACAAATGCATTCACATGCTCACACATTTTGTCATGCATCTAATAAACCAACAATTTTCAAAGCTATCAATACACCGCTTTAACAAAACATAGATCTGAACATGGTAGCAATACTTCAGAACTGCAAATTTTGAGGATACACCCCTGTATGAGATAGGCAATGATTTTTAGAAGCACACCTTCTGTCAGCACACTCAGTGCTACTTACAGATTTTCTCTCTTTACCTTCATATATATACAAATGTCTTTTTTCCACTTCTCATGTTTGTTTGTTGTTGTTGTTTTTTCTACTTCTACTTTACAATTACACTCACCATAGTCATTCTTCTTATATCCATCTGTGTATAAAATTGGTTTGCAATTTTCATATCAACATGCTAGGTAGCTGTCTATGATTGAAGTTAGAGTTCACCAATGTCTGAGTATGTTGTGCTGTTGTTATCGACAGAGGTTTTTCTATTCTTCTTTGTTTGTGTGTGTGACTACTGTACTTGCGATGTTTTATTGTGATGTACATTTAGCATCTCGTCAATGAAAATGGGATATAAACATTGTTTATTTTGTTTTTTAAGTGTTTGCGAAACGAAAAAGACAAATGGGATTAAGATACACTGTCATATCCAAACTGATGGTAGGGAGGCTGTGAGGAAGCTTGTATTTGTTACACATGCATATCCTTTAAGTGTTGTGTGTGGGTCTTTGGTGGGTGCCCTGTTGTGGTCCACTCCTTCTATTCCTTTCTATGTCTCCCTTTTGTTTAACTCCTGAAATGACCTTTGTTCAAGTGTCAATAGTGCTGTAAATAGTGTAAAACTTAATGAAAAGAAATCAATGACTGCTGTGTGTTTACACATCTCCTATATGTTGTCACCAGTGAGGAGTTTGCAGCATTACTTAGCAACGGTGAGCTGGAGGAGAAAGGATCCACCAAGTTCTCAGCTGTCGACGGCCACTTGTCACAGATGCTGGCCAGAGTCTGCTTCTATTTACATTTTAGAGGTGAGAAACTACTTCAGACCCTGTATGTTTGTGTGCATGATAAATTCTCACAATTTTTTTTATCACTAGTTGTGCTAGTAAGATCAAGGCGTAGATAAAGTTTTTATTGACATGGGATCATGGGGCTCATTGCTTTTAGACTCTGAAAAGGTGTGTCTTGACTGGAAATTGTGTGGAAATAAGCTCAATTACTTGGCATCAATTTTTTGTTGTGGATGCTGCGAAACTCTCTTCTAATTATTTTGAATTTGGAACTTACAGTAGATGACGAAACATGAAAATAAGTTGTGTTTTTTTTTTAACAAGTCATGTCTCAATAAAAAGAGTAAAATCTCACTAAAAAATCATATGAAACCTCACTAAAATTTCCTATGGCGGTTGGCAACTTTGCTATTGCTCCCAGCATGTTTTCCATGTATTTCGGTCTTCTCTCCTCAGTTGTGGAACAAGTTGACATCAGTGCCTCTCTGTACAGTCGCTCAATCCAGGGCCACCCTGTCTGCTTGCTAGTCAAACAAGTCAGTCAAACATTACACTTGTGCTTAGCCTTAGAAATGATCAGGATAAATATCATTTACCTATGAAAGGCAGGCTGTTTGCTCTTTTTAGTTTTATCGTTGTAACTTAAGCTGACTTAATAGCAGTCACATTCTTTACTTACATCCACTGCAGTCTGCCTTGTCACAAGTGTTTTATCTACTGACATTATTTCTTATTGTCTATCACAAAGTACCCACTTACACTTTAATTGAAAGTAAAGAAAATTTGTGTGATAAAGGGCGTCCCCCTATGAAACATTAGACCCAAGTCAGAAATAATTAAAAAATTGAAAAGTGTGTAGACTGTCAAGATAAATAAAGCAAAGAATAATTTTTTTCCCAGCCCCTTAACTATCATGTTGTCATTTTCTTCATTTCCCCCAATGCAGGTTGATGGTAACTTGAGTGTAGACGGCAAAAGTTCGAACCAGACATTCCTTTCCAACGTGCTGGAGGATGTGAAGAGCCTGCTGACCCAGAACGACGCCTCCTAACAGCGGTGGCCGGACCGCTGCGCCCCGCGCTACACCCCGCCTGTGATATTAGTGGAAAGCAAAGGACAGTGGCTGCTCCTGTGAAAACCTGTCTGCCACCTCCATCCCCATCACTCGCATGATCTTCCTCCTCAGACATCCTCATGGAAGTTTTCAACTTTGTTTTCTGGCAACTCAAAGAAACTTGGTTGCTGATTCAGAATTCACAGATGTATTTATTGCTTCATGATATGCACTCAACACATAATTTGTTTACTGGGGGGGATTTGTTTTTGTTGACTTGTTCAGGTGAGATTGAAGTGGAAGGTCTACCTGAACACAATAGGATGGGTCATGATGGCCAAGCTGTCTAGTTCCTGTACTGTCATTGCGATTGGGTATGACTGCGATGACTTTACGACTTAGGCTCCGTTACACGGACACAATAAGGTGTCCACTTGATCTCCAGTTTGTGTTAGAATTGATGCAGGAAAACTATGCATGAGTGGTGAGTGTTCGTTGTTTGTGTCTTCGCTCTCTGATGGGGTCAGTCCTGTATAGACGGCTGACCCTGGCAACAGACACAAACGTTTTACTCTTTACTCACTCGTTGAAATGTCAGGTGGAACTGGATGAGAAATTCCTGGGTTTGAGCTCGTACATTTGGTCAAATTTTGACACAGATTTGTTCATGTCTAGATCATAGTTAAGATAAATGAACAAGAGCTTCAAGCAGCAGTTTGTGCCTCTTCAGATAAATCTATTGATAATTCATGGAAAGACTCAATGAGAACACACAGTTTATGTTTGTAGTGACTAGGGCTAGGTCTCTCTCCGTACAGGTGCGAGAAACTGGTTGTCTATGTGGTCTCTGACAAACTGAATGTTTGGAATATTTGTCCAAGTTTCTGACTTGAGACGCTAAGAGCAGCCTGACTAGGGTTTTCTGCTGATTGGCTCCACACATAGATTTCATGTAGGCGCTCAGATCTGCTCAGATTTTATTGCTATATATTTGATTCCCAAGAAACAGCATGTGCTCCAAGAGTAGCGGTTTCTTGATCAGTGTCCTAATGGATCCTGCTTGAATCCTCAGTTATACAATTTGTGTGATTTTGTTGATTTCTCTTGGAAAAGAGAAGCTTAGTGCGTCAAATATTTAGGGGGTAGTAGACACAAGGGTTTTGTTGTCAGGATATTTAGGGTTATACTGTTTTTTTTTTTTTTTTTTTAAAACAATATTCATCTTTGATGTTGTGACCAGAACGATTTTCACAGAGTGTGAGACATTTACATAGTGTGTGAGCATCTTATGTTGATGCATACAAGTGTGAGGGCATGTGTGTGCAAGTGTGAGCTCATATATATGTGCAAGTGTAATCACACACCATATATGTGTACCAGAGGTGACACAGTTGAATCGACATTTTGTGTTCAATGTGTGGCTAGAGGTCTGTGTGTTTGTTTTGTGACCAGAATTTTTAAAAAAAATAAGAGACCTGTTTTGTCTGACCACAGTATGACCAGAACTACATGAGGAAAAGGTGAAATAGTTGTCATCATGTGAGTCTGGTGCTCTAACTGTATGAAGTAATAGTGAGCCATTGCTAGATTTGTCAGTCTGTTGCTCTGACTGTTTGAAGTAATAATGAGCCATTGCTAGATTTGTCAGTCTGTTGCTCTAATTGTTTGAAGTAATAATGAGCCATTGCTAGATTTGTCATGGTAACCTCATCGTGGAAGGCTCTCAAGACATTCGTGTTCTGCCTTCATGAAATCAGGTGCTCATCGAAACAAGGGGAAAAGAGTTGTCAGTAGTTTTCCATGAGTGTCAGGCAATTTTTAACATGAATGCTGTTTTTGCCCTCTCACCTTTCAGTTATCTATGGTATGAAGAAACCCATTTCGTATCTAATATTGAATTATAGTGTTCAAAAGAAAAACAAAGGACAAGTTTGAAAACCACCAAACATTAACCAAAATTTTCTTGCCAATTTTCCTTCTGACAATGAGTGCTAGATCTCAAATACCCTGATTTCTATTCAAGATAAATATCTTTTTACCAACGGCAAGAGAAATGTATTTTAAGGTTTAGTGTGAAAGCAGAAACTCCAAATGTCCAAAATTTGAGAAGTGCCTGATTTCATTGTGTCGCTACACATTGGTAATGCATAACATTCATTTCTTTTTTCAATTCGCACAGCAATGTGCTTGATGCTTGGTATCACACTTTAGTTAGCAGGTATAGCCTTCCACATTCTTTATTTCATGGGGAATTATTCTTTGCTTCTGTGTATACCTTTGGGCCATTAATTTTTTATCTGGTGCTTTCAGTGATTCACTGATGACTTTATTAATGATTTATAATTGCGGGGGAAATAGCCATCAGTTTCCTTTGCTTTTGCTTAGTACCACGAAATGAAGAAAAAACTTGAGATTGTAGAGTTCTGACCGCACAGTTTGAGATTATGTTAAGAAACGTGTTTCACGAAACACAACTTGTATCTAAACACTCAGCAATTGGCCATTCCTATGAACGCATGTACTTGGTCATGCCTGTGAGCGTGTGTATTTTGCCATGCCTGTGAGTGTGTGCATTTTGCCATGCCTGTGAGCGTGTGTATTGGGCGTGTATTTCATACTGGGTTTGCATTTGCTTGTGTATGAACACCAGCTTGAGGAGATTAATAGGAGGTGTGCTTAAAAAATAGGTGATGACAAATTCATACCCGGGGTGAAGATCTTTCAACACTGTCTGTCTGTGTCTAGGGATCGAGTCAGTGGATGCTTCGTCCTTCCACAACAGTTGTAGCTTGTCATCTCACAGTCATCATTTCACTCTCAGATGACACACTTGGTCAACTGTCGCTATTGCATGGACCGGGAACGTTGTTGTCACATGACAGCTTGACCTCTAGTCGACCTTCCAGTTGGGTGACCTTGACATCATGTGTAGAGACGGCAGGTTGACATTGCTGTGTTGGCATTACTCATTTGCTGTTCTAGCACTGATGACTTGGACTGTAGAATTCTGTACAAAACTTCAGATACTTTTTTTCTTCATTATTGCATGATGCATACGCCAAGCTTTTATTTCCTCTCTTTATCAAGCTTTGATTTCGTCTCTTTATATTGCATGAGTGGCCTGACGACACTGACACTTGAGGCATGTGGTACAGAGTACAGTACGGTAGTAGCTTTGCTCGGGTTTACCTCCTGGTGGAGAGCACTGATGCAGTAGGAACGACACTCACTCGAATTACATACTGAGCTTTAAACAGGAACTGAGGATATTTTCTGCCAGCATCTGTGAGCGAATATTTCCTGTGGTGGAGAGATGCATATATATACAAATTTGCATGCAATTATAAGTCAAGTTACGCTTTGTATCGTTATCGCTCTTCGGTATTTATTGCTGATGGTCAGTTGCTTATCTTTCTGTGGGCGACAGCATTGTCAGGGAAGAGTTGGAGACTTTGATCACAAACTGTGAAGGCTGTGCTCTGAATTTGTTTAGATTTTTTTTATCCTTCATATATTTCTGTTCAACAAATCTGTACCATAGTTTTGGTCTTTTAGGATTTGATCAGTGAACTGGAATGACTGGATTTCACCTCATTTAGCAACAGTGTGAAGAGAAAATATCAGGTTCATGGTGAGAAAGTATGAATGGAACAGAGATTGATATTTCTTCTTGTCTATGGTGGTCACTGTGTGTAATCTCTGAGCTCCACGGGGCTCCATGTTGTATTGTTCGTCCATGCTCTGTGCAAAACAACTCAGTATTTCTTTCAGGTCTGCGTATACTGTATTCACATATATTGAAGACTTGCAGGCTTGCATTGTAAGACTGCTGACAGGGATGTAAGGCAGGTCGTGCAGCTGTGTGAATATCTGTCACTTTGATTATGTGTATGTGTGTGCTTATGTGTGAGTGCATGTGTGTACGTTTGTGTGTGTATACAGTTGAGGATGTAGAAAATGTATTCCAGATGACATCCAGTGACTGAGATTTGATTAAGACCTGTGGGTTACATGAGTCGTCCATGGGGTCACAACCATGCATAAATTCCTTCCTCGCATCAGCATTTTGTGGTGATAAAAATGGCTGTATTTTGGGTTCTTAGAACAATACGAGAGGGAGAATGTACTGGTAGTACATGTAGCTACAAATTTCAAGTTGTGTTTGGGATTGCATGGACTTTGGTTGTTGTTTTTTTTCCTTTATTCTCATCTTGATTGACGGTGCTGTTGTTTTGTGTATTAGTAGTGTGTAGTGATTAGGGTGACATGGACTGTGTTAGTGGACTGCGGGTTTCACTTTTTGGTTGAGTTTCATCGTCTGTGTTCTGATTTTGTGATTTCAACGTTCTCAGGTTGGCCAACACGACCTCCGGCCTTTGACCTTGAGACTCGTGTTGACCTCTCCATGCCCTGAATCAATCAAACAAGCCACCAGATAAATGCATGGTTATACTTGACTTTGTTTATGGTTTATGTACATAGTTTGATTTGTTCACGATACTACTCTCCTCACGTTACTTGTCTTGTCAGTCTTTACCGCACAGGCAATTTTTGCGTTTATGTCACACCAAGGTTTTCATGTGTATAGTCAGTTCATTTCCTACCCCTGCAGACAACGCTGTCAACTTACTGTGTGCAAAGGAGTTGTTAATGATAATAATAGCAACCACTTCCCTTTGATTGGAACATAAAGATTTAACTAACAAATATGTTTTGGGCACCTGGAAGGCTGTGATGTTTTTGCCATGTATCTATACCCCCCCCCACCCCCCCCCCCCCCTTCCTCGTCTCAGCCCCATGTAGGGCGTTGTTCTCCAGTGTTGTCGTGTTAGTTCTCCTGGTCTGGTGTCAATGTTTCCTAATGCTCGTCGTCTGGTCCCCGTGTGGTCCGTGGTGTCGTGTACTGTGTACTCAGTTTGTACTGTACCTTCCCCCGTGCTGTGACCACTTACTAGTCTGTGAGTCCTCCATGTTGAGTGACACATGGAAAGAAAACAGAATGATAATAATGTATGATCTGTGGTGGACAAATGTGGCAGAGGGTCTCCAGCCAATGGTTTGCAACATTTTGTTCTATGCACATTTCTTGCTGGTCAAAAGAATTAACGAATTTGTGAAAGCAAAGAAAAAATATATCCCCCAGTGTTTTCTTCTTCAATGTGACATGTTTATTCTGGCTGTAGACCTCTGCTACAGTTGTCCACTCTTGGGGACCAGGCGCTGAGTCTCTGATAGGGACTTGATTTTGAAACCTCAACTCCCCACAACCCTTCATTAACTCCCATGCCCAGTGCAGGTCTATTGTCCAGTTCCCAAAGCTTATAATTCGTTGCCTATACCTTATGCCACAGGGGCAGGCATCCCCAGAAATTGTCTGCAGTCAGAATTTCCGCAGGTTTTTTTTCAAATTGTGGCTGACTCAAATGCCCTGAGAATTTCTTCAAAATTACCAGTACAATATTTCATGGGTAGCATAACAAATTGTTGACCTTTACACCAAAGGTCGAGGGGGGGGGGGGGGGGGG
>JAUKPP010170830.1:0-14514 GCA_032273245.1 Phyllaplysia taylori
TGTAAGATACTAAGGTGGGTAGTACATGTTGTAGTAGGGGTGGGGTAGGAGGAGGAGGAGCAGAACTAGAGAGAAGAGAAGAAATAGGAGGAAAAGTAGGAGATACAAGAAGAGGAGGAGGATTTGGAGGAGGAGGAGGAGGAGGAGGAGGTACAAGAAAATGAGGAGAGGGGGTAGGTACAAGTAGAGGAGGAGGAGCAGGGGAAAGAGGAAGGGGATGAGGCGGGGGAGGGGCAGAACTGGAGACGAGGCGAAAGAGGAGGAGAAGGAGGATGTACAAGAAGAGGAGGAGGAGGTAGAAAGAGAGGATGAGGAGGAAGAGGAGGAGGAGGAGGAGGAGGGGAGGAGGAGCAGAACTAGGGGGACGATGTAAAAGAGGAGGAGGAGGAGGTACAAGAAGAGGAGGAGGAGGAGGAGGATTGAGTTCAGAGATCACACATGAAAAATTAATATTGATACTCGTGCCATAACGTAGATTTTCCCTTTCCCCTTTTGTAAAACTATAATTTGTCCACAGGAATCCTCACTATGCATGCCTTAATGTCGGTAACCCTGATGATTTTGCTGTACACATTTTCTTCAATCTGGTCTGAAAAACAGAATGTCTACACTCATATCAACCTCCCTGACACATTAGCGACATTGTCGCGTCACTTAAGAAGGTTAGCACAATGAGACAAGTGGCAGCCCCCCGCCGATGGACACATCATACATACAGGACTGGATGGTTACTTGTTCTGACCCTGTGCTACAGCAGCTATGGATTTGTTCTTGAAGGTTCCACGCCAGAGTACGGTAAGTGGAGGTTTGCTTATACGGAAATTCTACTCTTTTACGCGTAATAATTATACTTTGGTTCTCGGATAAGGACGAAAAACTTCGGAGGCCCCGTGTGCATGCTGCGCACGTTGAAGATCCCTTGGTGGTTGAAAATCGAAAAGAGTAGGCCTATTAGGCAGCCCGGGCAAAATTCAAAATTCATCCCTACCTAAAAAATACTTTGGAATGGCTCTGGGCGCCGAAATGACCTCATAGAGTCGATGGAGCCCTAAAACCCTAACCAAACAAACAAAAAATACTTTGGTTGGTTGATTCTAGTTTAACGACCCTTGAAACACTGTTAGGTCACTTAAGAGGCTAAACCTCCGAATTTTGCGTCCATCTACGATAGGACGGGGAATCGGAACCATGAAAACTCAGTGAACCAGTGAATCTCCTAAGATTCGAACTCGGGACCTCCTCATTTGCATTCAGGCATTTTACCCCTCGGCCACAGAAGCCCCCGTAATATAATATACTGTATTGTACTTTATTGTTAATTTGCTACAGGTGTAACGTCATCACTGTGGTGACGACCAAGACAGATTTCTCCTTGTGAGATGAATAAACATTGTCATTGTGAGCAGCCATTGTTCTCACACGTACATCCAATAGCTTGATCTTTCTGTCTGAGCAATTAATATAGTCATTTGTCATAAGTAGCGATATCTGAAGACGTTATGGGCAGTTGATAAAGAAAGAAAAACGCATTCCATCTGAGTGAAAATGGGTTTTTTTTACCCTGGCCTAACAAAGCGAATGACAATTTTACAATGATGACAAAACAATAAGTAACCGAGAACAGGTCAGATGATAATAATAATTTGCTACGATTATGGCAACTTCAGTATTTTCTCATCCCCCCCCACCCCACCCCCCCCCCCACACACACACACACACAGAGACACACACACACAGACACACACACACATGGGCCTACACATACTCTCTCATCGCGACCTACAACCTAACAAAGAAGAAAAAAAATAGTAAGAGCTAATTAACTCAGCAAATAAATGCACATATACGAATTAATAATATCAGGCTATATTATACAAGTTATGTTTAGAAGAAAATGCACATAGGAGATACGAATTGCCTGAAGCTATTCAAACCTGATATAATCATATAAAGGAGGGGATGGAAAACCTTATTTTTTAAGAAAAAGAAACGTAATCATGTTGGGTAACGCAGGTGTTCGAATTAGCGCTGAATTGCACCTTTGTATATCTTTGTTTAGAGTAGCCTTATACGTCATTTGATGACGTGTTTCTGGCAACAGCACGCTCGATGCCACTGATGTGAAAAAAAGAAAGCTTAAATTGTTTTTAATTCAGCTGCCGGTGCCGCCACATAATGCAGTGCACTCGATATCCTGTACCATTCAAACCCGGTATTTCTCTCTTCCTTTATACATGCAATCTATTGGGAATACCAAGTCCTCGACTTCCTTATGCAAGTGTGTTACTTTTCCAGCTCTTGTGATTTGGAAAGCAATGTAAGAATCGTATTATTTCTTTAGAGAAGAATTGGAGAGTGTTTTTTCCAAAACTCGGTATTTGCGCTCTGGGAAGTTCTGAGAAAATCAGTTGTTTTGCTTGCCTGGTAAGCTTCTTATACGCCAAATTATTCTTTCTAAAAAGTTGAATATAAAGAAAACTACAAGGTTTGGCACCACTACAAGCTTTGAGAACAAAAGTCTATAAGATAAAGATACCTCTAGTGGTGCTAATTCATTTTTCAACGAAAATGCAAATACCGAGTTTTGGAAAAACGCAATTCAATTTGCGTCACTTAGAACTCTTTTTTTTTTTCTTTTTCTTTTTTTTTTTTTTTTGTTGTTGACTGGCACAAGGTAAAAGGAGCTGAGTATTTGGGTGCTCTCTTTGCACTCCCCGTCACTATGTGATTGGTTTGTTAGCGTCATCCAAGCTGGTTTATTGAGTCCGTCAAATTTGAATTGATTAATGGATTGGCTTAATGTTTGACTGGTTGATTGAATCATTTTTTTCTTGCAGACCGCTGTTTGCACTACTTTTCTTTATCTTTGGATTAATTTACAAAAAGCAAATAATTTTCCTTCAAAATCAATTTCTTTTTCTAATAAATAATAAAGTTTAAAACAAATTTAAATAATAATTTCCTCTTCAACCAGCGATCCCCATTCTTCCTCTGTTCTCCAGTTATGATAATTTGATGGATGTGTTGATGGATTCGACTTTCATTCATCCACTTCATCATTTAATCATTCATTGCTAGATTAAATGATGGATTGATTTGTCCATCCATGGACTGATTGATCGAATAATTAACTGGTTGATTGGTTAGTTTCGTTTTATCTGCCCTGATTTACACTCACTCTTTACTTTAAAAGAATGTGTTTCATGCATGTAGTCCTACATTTATTTTGGGCTGCCCCCAAATGTACTCTTAGCTATTCATGAGCATAAAATATTTATGTACTTGCTCCTTGACACTGGAAAGGATTGTCCTTTCTTTAGCACTTTTTTCAGATTATGTGCAGGGTAAACAATTTTTACGTACTCTTTATTTTAAATGTATGTGTTTCATGCATGTCGCAGGCCTATCTCTATTTTGGGTTCCCCTCATATGTACTCTTAGCTGTTTATGAGCATATTTATTTTGCACTTGCTCCTTAAACCTGGAAAGGATTGTCCTTTCTATAGCACTTTTTTCATATTATGTGCTGGGAAAACAATTTTTACGTCTCATGGAGGGATTAGAGACATTCCCTGATTTCAGATTAGTCATGAATTCAGTGCTATCTTGGACTAGCCTATCTCCAAATTTTGTTGAAACGAATGTAAGCCATTTTACTTTTCTGCCAATGAGTTAATGTTCGATTTTCACATGGCAAATACTTGGAGATCGTACTTTACAGCCCTGGCTCACAAAGTATGTAAAGCAAATCTCATTAATCGGCAATCGACCTGATCAGAAGTAGTGGTGATAAATCTGCGCGCGACAGATCTGCATTCTTAAGTGTTTTGTGCGACTACGCCTGCTAACTCTATTTTTGACATCGGTTCTTTAGAATGATACAAGGACGAATATTTTTGGTGCATAAATAGGGAAATTAATTTTCACTTAGATCCTTCCTAGTCAAATAAATTTCTTTGTGGAGTGAGGGGGCTCGTTTTATGGCCTTGAAAAAGAAAAGTTGTTGGTGACGCCCCAACAACTCCGTATTAATAATTTATTATTCTGAAGTGCTAGTTTGTTTGTACATGTAGTTACTGAGGTTAACCTCTCTCGCCCTCCTTCCCCCAACCCCACCCCGCCCGTCTATCCCCCCATCCACCCCCACCACACAAACACACACAGAGAGACACAGACAGGCGCGCGCACGCACACATATACACACACACACACACACACACACACACACACAGAGAATTGCCTGCCCTTTATGGGGACTAAACGGGAAGCAAAAGAAAGGGTTTTCCCCCTCTAAAGGTAAATCATTTCATCCCACAGTCAAGTAACCATGCTTTGTGTCTGTTGTCATTTCTATTTTTGTTTTGTTGTTTCTATTTGCCAATGCTTCATTTCATGTATTATTCAAGCACCATCAGATTTTGACCTTTAAAAATGCTCACGTTTTCGCTTCACTAAATCCACGTAATTTGGATATAATTGATGTTGTTGTTCTTGTTGCTATTTGTTGTTATTGTTGTTGCTGTTGTTGTTTCTCCTAAAGATATGTTCTGTAGCGGATCAATGCTTTTATAGAACTATTCAACCGGCACTGACTTGTAATGGGTAGCCTCTTCGCCTGTCATGCGGAGGACTCGAGTTTGATCACAAGCGCGGACGATCTAGCTGCTTTTCTACTGGGATTTTTCCTCTCAGCCCAGTTTGGCCCAGACAGGCAGGGTCGAAGTAGCCCCTCTCTTAAATGACCTTACAGTGTTGCAGGGGTCGTAAAACTGGTAACCAATGGTCACCAATTCTCTCAATCGTGTGGTGAGTTCATTTTGCACACCGGTGCTGTGGTGTAATGGTAAGGCTCTTCGCCTATCATGCGGGAAGACCCTAGATCGATCCTGGGTCGAGGACTATCTGGGGGGGTTTTCTGCAGGGATTTTCCCTCTCAGTCCGGGTTGGCCCTGACAGGCAGGGTCAAAGTAGCCCGTCTCTTAAATGACATTACAGTGTTGCAGGGGACATAAAACTGGTAACCAAACCAAATCATTTTGCACGCGTTCTCTCCCCCCAGCCTGTGGCTCTCTCCTGGAATCACGCAGTGGTGACGTGGACTCCCCTCTGTTCCCCGAGCCCTACCCACCCGGGGTAGATTGCTTCTGGCTCATCCGCGCGCCGCCTGGATCTCGGGTACATCTGACGTCACACCTCTTCCATGTAGAGGAGCAGACACAATGTCTGTGAGTGGAGTTTTTCCTTTTTTTTCCATCGTTGTTGCTGTTTTTTGTTTTTGTTTCGTTAAAAAAGTTTGTATGCTTAATTCTATTAGACAAAGACTAGAGTGCGGGCTGGGATTTTTTCCCTCTCAGTCCGGGTTGACCCTGACAGGCAGGGTCGAAGTAGCCCGTCTCTTAAATGACCTTAGTGTTACAGGGGACGTAAAACTGGCAACCAAACCAAAAACCAAACTAGAGTACGGAATTAAAGATAACTCGTTAATGTTACCCTCACAGGCTCTCTGGTCTATTCTGAAAGAGATTCAGCGTCTTTTAAATGCAGCCAGTAGTAGTAGTGGGGAGTGAGTCATTTATAGAGGCGCCAGCCTATGTTGTTTTAGCCTCTTCTTGTTTTGTTTTTACTTAAGCCCTCTTGTGCGCGGTGTCTGCAGTCACTTCGTTGCCACGAAAAGTCACATCAGGCAAAAGTGAATGAAGCCAACGCAATATTTTTCTTTATTTGCCCAGCATGTGCAGATGTATTAAAACTAATCTAAGTTTCTAAGACAAAACATACTTCAAAGTAAAATATCATGTATAAGGAAGGGGTGGGCCGTGAAATAGCGAAAAATTATCAAGTTCCAAGGTGCAAAGATATTTACTTATTTGGTGGACAAAACTAAAATTTAAAGTTCGCTTGTAATGATGTCTGCTAACACCCGCCCCCGCCCTACACAATCACACACACACACACACACACACACACACACACACACACACACACGCGCGCACACACGCACGCACGCACGCACGCACACACACACACATAGACAAAGAAAGAAAGAAAGAAAAAAAGAAAGAATGAAAGAAAGAAAGAAAGAAAGAAAGAAAGAAAGGAAAATAGAAAGAAAGAAAGAAAGAAAGAAAGAAAGAAAGAAAGAAAGAAAGAAAGAAAGAAAGAAAAGTAGATTTATTGATAAAAAAAAAAGCATCCTTGAAAGTCAAATTAAGCTTTAGTTAATTCGCTGTTTCCTGGCCTTGTGTTGCAGATTCGATTATGTTCAGCTTCAAGACGGAGAGGAAGGAGAGTTTGGGCAAGCGGTTTACTGCGGTACAACCAGCATCGATTACCTCTCCACCTCCAATATTGTGCGGATTCGATTCGTCTCTGACGATACCGTACAAGATGCTGGCTTCCGCATTCATTATGGTAAAGATTGAAGTTTATTTTCTCACTTTTTCAAAACTTTTAAATATCATTTTTACCCGTGTCTCTTTCTCTACATATTTGATTCGCCTCATTCTTCCCTTTCCACTAGTCTCTCTTCAGGGATCGTAACCTTATTTCGCATATTATGGGTCTTCATGATATGATTCTTTCTTCGTGAGCCGAAACAGCCAAAGAAGCTGGTACCTCCATAAATGAATAACTCTAAACTAACTTTCTAACTCCGCATGAGTTCGACTTGCATTTTATACTGTCGTCTCTTTTACTCTGTCGATAGTTCAACTTACACTACCTAGAAACGATTACATTTTAAAAGTCCCGATCTTTGAAATCTTATGTTGAAAACCATCAGTGGTCGCATTTCGAAATATCGTAAACCGAGGTTATTGAGCCAGCGTTGTGGCACTAGTCACCTTAGTTAACTACGTAGCTCTGGCTAACAGCACCCTCATTCGTTTGTGTCTGTATCACCCACCCCTGAAGTTCAGTACATTAAGACGTACGGTGGTATGTCGTGCAGAATGACCTCACGAGGCCGAAGACTAAAATGGTCCAAAAGCGGTGTAAACGCTAAATGACAGTCACTTATTTAACCAATCAAAATGCAGAATTTATCAAAGATGTGTTACAAAACTGAATAGTCTATTTTATGTTACTGAATCGTGTATCCTACTTTACGATACTTAATCATTAAAATATAATATGATTCATTAACTTGTTCTATTAATCATTCTGTCCTATTGTGTTCCAATCATTCTACTTACAGAGCAAATCTCAACGTCCCAGCAGCGAGATACCAGTTGTAACATGACAATGAGAATGCCGGGAAGTGTGACGTCACCAGGATACCCATCTCCGTACCCGTCAGACACTGTGTGCGTGTACCACATACAGGTGAATCCACTTGATCTGATCTTCCTGGATTGATGGTTTTGGTTTTAAGCACCTTGCAGTACTATCAGGCCAAGGGTGATTACTCTGTCCTTTGCGAGACACTCCCTTCACAATCATAATATGATAGATTGCATTTATATAGCGCATTTCCGCGCTCAAAAGCAAGTTCTCGGCGCTTTTCAATCATTATGATATTCATATTTTTAAGTTCAGTACAAAACTAATGTGTTGCAAATCCAAGAGAAAAAGTTTATGCCAATTTATAGTCCATTTATCATCAATTGCCAATTTATATGTCAAAGATCTGGACTGTTTCACATCCACAGGCTGGACCGGGTGAGAAAATCTCCGTGGAATTTGAGGATTTTGAAGTTGAGACGGCGCCATGTTCATTTGACAGACTGGAGGTCTACGAGGGAATAGACATGAGTATGTGATGCTTTCAAAAACTTTTCTCTTATCATTTTTGTTTATCATAGCTTTCTTCTTTTAGATTGTTCAAATGGGAACATTTTGGCTGGATAATAATACTTGGATAAACACTTTGCTCGATCGTAATAGAAATGCATGTATGTGAAGTGGGATGTCTGAATATTGTTGAAGCAATATTTATGACTATTTGAGAGAAGTGGATACATTGGTGAGAAGCATGTACAGCCAAACCTGTCTAAGATGATCACCCAATATCGAGAATAAAGTGTTTGTTTTAGACAGGCGGTTGTCTTGGCGAGGGATAATATATAATATATAAAAGAAATGTAATTTGGGAGTCGATGGAAAGAGATCGTTTGTGCAGGTGGTCGTCTTGAACAGGTGATCGTTTAAGCAGTGTCCACTGTATTTTTCACTACTATCCACCATTTCTCGACGTTGAGATCCTTTTAGTCCTTGGAAGACAAATACAAAAATGTATATCATGTCCTCCAAACGACTTTGATACTTCAGCATCACTTTTATTGCTCTGGGCTCAGGTATTCGACTAGGTGGATCGTCGCTACCCCAATAGCGTTCCAGCAACAAAAGAAACATGAACATGTGAATTTCAAGGCTGTAAAATTATTCTACAACTCTTTGTACCCTTTCCTTACTACCCCCCCCCCCCCTACCTTTGAACGCAAAACATCCCCCTCTTCTTTCCCAAGCCATGATGAGCCATCTCGGTACACTCTGTGGCCGCGAACGTCCGGTGACCTTGACCTCCAACGGCAACTCCATGACCTTGCGCCTGGTGTCAGACGCCAGCATCCAGTCCCGTGGCTTCAACGCCTCCGTCACCTTCCTGGCGGGGCCGACCCAGCAGACGATCACAACCACAACGCCAATGACGTCACCAGCCAGCACTGAGACCAGCCAGAGTCCTATGACGTCACAGGAGACCACTCCACCTCCACAGCTCTATAACGGTGAGCAACACAAAGGTTAAGCATGGTCAAAAAATTTGCTCTTGGGTTTTGGTTTCTCGCACTAGTAGTGTAGGATGTGGCTTTTCTGTCGCGTTCTTAAAAGAGAAAAAAGATCCCATCCACCACATAATCTTTGTTTGTTGCTGTGTTGCTTTTTCGCGTTTTATAAAACTTTTCATAGCCAAAATCTTAGCATCTAATTACCGCCCCCCCCCCCCCCCCCCACACACACACACACCTAAAACACACACCCTTACACATACACCCATCCGCTTTCGGCTACACACACGCATACAAAATAATGCATATTGAATGATGCGACTTACGAATGAAGTCAAGGAGGCGGAATCTTATTTTGCCTGCCATTTGTAGACTAGGAGAATACTTATAGCAAAACCATTTCCAACGTGTACAGTAGGCTACTAAGTTCTATAAAACGTCTCATTCTTCTCTCTCTCTCTTTCTCTCTCTCTCTCTCTCTCTCTCTCTCTCTCTTTCTCTCTCTCTCTCTCTCTCTCTCTCTCTCTCTCTCTATCTATCTCCCTTTTGCTTTTTCCCAATCCAATTTTCTACTCTACAGAAGCCTTTACTTCATCAATGTACCGTAACGTTATCATGCGACAATTTCAGGCTGCAACGTCACGATTACGTCACCAGTTTCGAACATCAGCTCTCCGAACTTCCCCCTGAACTACCCACACGAGTCGTATTGCGTCACGAAGCTTAGGAGTGACGTCACAAGTACATTCTTCGTCCATTTTCTGAACTTCAACGTGGAAGATGGGGAAAATTGTACTTACGACTATCTTTCACTTTACGGAGGTAATGAATATGCATGAATTGTTAGTGATCATTAAACATAGTCTAGTTCTTTTAAGTTCATGTATCAGCAATGCTTCAATTTCACTCAGTGCCATTTATTGCCCACCTAATGGTAATCTAATGTTAAACTGTATAATATTCCTACGTGTTCTTAGGTGGGCGAAAACTGGAGCAAACTTATGCTTATCTGTGGGGGGAAAAACCATCCATTTTGGTTGTGATTGCTATGTGCCGGAGTGGTTGTGTATGTGAATATGTGCACGCTCTGGTTATTGTTCATGTCTGTAAGGTGGAGACGTATTTTTCCCTGTCCATTCCTCGTTTACAGTTTATTCGCAAAACGCAAGAGATGGGCAAGTTAAGGCTCTGGTTTTGTTTTGGCTTAACGTCCCTTGCAACACTGTTAAGTCATGTAAGGGACGGCCTACTACCACCCTGCCTGTCAGAGCCAACATTATCCCAGCAGAAAACAACAACAACGGAGATGTACTCGATCGAACAAACTGCCCCACGCGGGCCTCGAACTCATGTCCTCTGCCTGATAGGCGAAGCGCCTAACCATTACACCACAGGCGCCGGTAGATAAGTTTCTCTGATTAATGATCTTATAATACGAAAAGGAATCTGGGTCATGTTCTCTTTCGGATGTTCCGTTTTGTTTTTTCATTTTATTTGGTAAAACTTTTTTCTGATCGTTCCAGCCAACGACACAAGTGTGAACACGTCAAGTAACATGAGAGTGCTTCTGCGGCGCATGTGCGGAACTGACGTCAATGACCCAATCGTCACGTGGGAGGGGCGTGGCCTTGATCTCGTCTTCCGCTCTGACTTGTCCGTCAGTGAAGCTGGCTATCTGGCTCATGTTCTTATCACACCTGTAGTCAATGGTAAGTTTGCTACTCCCAAACGACTTGAATGGCAATTTCGATATCCTGTTTGTGATGATTCCACAAACTTCTTCGTAAATTGCAATAGGGGTATTTCTATTCAAGAACGATTCCAGTATGTTTTTGTTACATGTTCAAAAATCAGAAACATAATATGTTACCAACATTGGAGATTTTTACAAGAATGCTTCAAATACCAAGAGCGTATTCAAGATTTACTGAATTATCAAGAACACATCCCGGGACGATTTTGTTCCAATTCTCAATCTGAAAGGAAAACCGAAATCGTTTACATTTTTTAATGAGTCCAAAAGTTATGATCATTCGCTAAACAAGGGTTCTGTTTAAGCCTTAATATACTGCATAACAATGTACTTTAATTGAAACAAGGGGACACGTCATAATATGGATATCGTTTTCTCGCCTTTGTCCCAGGAGCTGCTTGCCCAGACGTATGCCAGAACGGAGGAACGTGTATGGAAACCTTGCTCGCTGATGGTTCTGTGGACTGGAGGTGAGTCTGAGCCATAGAGATATTATAGTATAGTAGGTCCATGGTCTGAGCCGAAATGCACGGGTGATCTCTAGTTGCTCGATTTCGCGGATTCTTTGATGTTTTCTCCGCGAGAGTTATTTCTTGACACATCAAAACAACAAAATAAGCATCTGGTTAGAATAATAACCACATTTTCGTAATCAGCGTATCAAAATTAACGAAGGCTAAGCGTGCACATTGTGTTTTGAGGAACAGTTTCCATACAAAAATAAAATATCTTGTCTGCATCAGAAATTTAATGGAACAACTAAAAACCACTCGTGCACCTTAGCCTTATGCGGCTAAAACCAGAGTATAGTGGATAGTCGGTGCAGGGGCGTTATTTTTCTGCCGGTTATGACAATTTGACATTTCATGCTTAGCTATGATTGCTGCTGCCTTGTTTGCGGCTGGGACCAAAGCTTTTAAGCTCGGACTATGTTGGCAATATGGAATAAAAAACATGTTCGTGTCAGTGATTAGGAATACGACGAGAATAAGCCCCAGTCCCAGCTTTAATGTCATGTAACACTCATTCTTATCGATGTATGTTGATTAAGTTGACGTTGTAAGAATAGTGGTTTCTGTGTATGTCAGTAGTTTCTAATCATTGAAAAGCTTCCAGCATAAAAATGCCTGCATTCAGGTTTATGCAACTGCAACCTAAAAGTCTTAGAGCTGTTGCCAACAAAACTGCAGACATGCACACAGAGTACTGTTGGCTTCCTATAGCTCGTAATAATAATTTCCAGGTGATGTGTTTACATTACATCAACTCATAATATTCACTTCCTGGGCCTTACCTATCCTCAGATGCCAATGTACCCCCGGTTTCACCGGAACTCTGTGTGACGTCACCGCACCGCCATCTTGTGACGTCATGCAATGTCAGAATAACGGAGTGTGTCGAGAAGAGAACGGCGATGCACGATGTGTCTGCACCAACGGCTTCACCGGACAGCACTGTGAGGAGTCGGTTATGGTAGGTTGGGATTGGGGTTACAATTGACCAGCCATGGAGGAAAGATCTTGCAAAAGTACAATCACAATACAGGTAGACGGATGAATAATCTTATGATATGGCACTTGTGCTTGTTGTGGGTGAGAAAATTACATTATTTTAGATGGAGATTATCCCCACAGTTGTAACAGATTCGCTGCCCAGTCGTGTAGTCAGAAGCATGAATATCCTAACGTACATTAATGAAGTGGGTTTTTTCTATCTTTTTGCCACGGACCTTTCACACATTGACAAACAGGTAGCATAGGTTTGGCATTATCGCTCTTCTCAATGATAAAGATATTGAGCAAAATTAAACAAGGCTTTTTATTGTTTGAATAGATGTAGTCTAGGTTTTAGTATGTTGTGTGTGTGGTGGGTAGGCGGGGGATGGTTTTTCTCTACCCTTTCTTCTGAAACATTTCTCTACGACATGTTATAGTATATACTTCTGTCTGTTTATGAATGCAAAGTTGTCGATCTATTTTAATGATTCTGTTCTGTTTCAGCTGACAGAAGGCGGGTCGCTGTACTTCACCCGTATGGCCAACAACATGTCACTGAGTGTAGGGAGCAGTGTGGTGTTGGAGTGTGCGGTCAGCGATACACAGGCAAACGTTATGTGGTCAGTATATAGCAGACACGAGAAAGATAGTTTACCGTTTGGTTACCACCTTTACGTCCCCTGCAACACTGTTAAGGTCATAAGAGACGGGCTACATCGACACTGCCTGTAAGGGCCAACCTGGGCTGGGAGAGAAAAAATCACGGCAGAAAAAACACCCAGATCGACCGCGCTTGGGATCGAACTCGGTACTCCGCATGACAGGCGAAAAGCCTAACCACTACACCACAGCGCCGGTGACATGGGAAGGAGAGGTGAGGGTGGGGGCTTTTTTTACATGACAACCTATAGCAAACATCATAATGATTTTGAAGTCAAATTAATACAAGTGTTAGAAAAATGTGTATATGAGAATAATAAATACATATTATTATTCTTCCCTCGTGGATCACAATTGTAATACTTATTTTAGCTTAAAATAACAAGCAAGAGATTTAGGAATAGAGGCTACGTGAATTCAAACAAACGATAAGACAAACAATCAGCTCATAGCAGAACCAGAACGTTTATTGATCTTTGGCGAGAAATTTGGCATGGTCATATCATTACAGTGACAAAAAACAACACCATCAAATGCAACATGTTGTCTAAGACAATATTACGCAATATTACATTCACCAACTCTTTGTCTCTCTTTCTCTCTCTCTCTCTCTCTCTCTCTCTCTCTCCCTCTCTCTCTCTCTCTCTCTCTCTCTCTCTGTTTCTTTTTTCTCCGGGTTTTTTGTATTCCCGCAACTGGCATTTATATTATAAAGTGCAATATGAAAACAATTGTACCAACAGTATCAAACTATGTAATACTGGCATCAATAAATAACAAGAATGCCACTGGTAATAGCAACGCCGACACTAACACCATCGTCATTACCACCTTATTCACCCCTCCCTCCTTTCTTTTCTGACAGGCTGTTCCAAGACCGGTTGCTGACCAACACTGACCAGTCACGTGGTGTAGAAGTCCACCCTGGAGGTGTGGTGGTCATCCCGGAAGTGAGGGACGAACACTCCGGACGATACACGTGTCTGGCGGTGACCGCCGGTGACCTCGCCGAGCGTTCCATGTGGCTGGAGTTGACAGAACCATGCAGTCTGGGTCAGTTCTTATCAGCATCCTTGTCAATATTTTGTGCTTTTGTAGGCCTATGGGCCAAACTAATTGATTGTATACTGAGGAGTTAATAATAATATTGTGTTTCTATGATTGTTTAGGTGGTGTAATGGTTAGGCGCTTCGCCTACCACGCAGAGGATGTGAGTTCGAGGCTTGCGTGCGGCAATTTGTTTGATCGAGCATATCTCCGGGTTTTTTCTGCTGGGACAATGTCCCTCTCAGCCCGGGTTGGCCCTGACAGGCAGGGTGGAAGTCGCCCGTCCCTTAAATGATCATACAGTGTTGCAAGGGACGTTAAGCCAAAACCAACCAAACCAACCAAACAAAAGGGCGAATGCCCTACTATGCTGGTTAGATGACTGTTTGATTTATTGATTGATTGCTCTTGGACACGTAGATGTTTGCAGATATTTATTTATAGAGGCGGCAGCTTCTTTGGCTGCTTTAGCCTAACATGGGGATAACTTTGTTTGTTGGATAGCTCCCTGATCGGATGATTCATTGAATTTATTTTGTCCTATCTCAGACGTGACGAAATCCCCGAGCAACATCACAGTCCGTGAGGGTCAGGCCGCCATGTTCCAGTGTTATGTAGAGGATGCTGACGTCATGTTGTGGAGGAAGGACGGCGATTTGATCACACAGGGACCGAAGAAGAGGGTGAGAGTGTGTGTGTAATACATGTGTGCGTGTGGGCTAGTGCGTGTGTCTGTTTGTGCCAGTGTGTGTGTGGATGTATGTGTGTGTGTGTGTGTGTGTGTGTGTGTGTGTGTGTGTGTGTGTGTGTGTGTGTGTGTGTGTGTGTGTGT
>JAUKPP010170941.1:0-24777 GCA_032273245.1 Phyllaplysia taylori
AAAAAATCTTTTTGACATAGTACCGAGTCATCAAATTCTGAATTACGTAAAAGAGATAGGCTTTTACAAAAAACTGAACAATTTTACACATTTTTATATACATATACCATATACAAAAATTTTAAGAAACATTAACACTTTATAATCGCAATTTTAGACTTTAAATAAAACCCATCTAGAAGTAACAAGATGACATCAAATTTGGACGTTCTCTTGGCGCCGAAATGACCTTATAACGTCGATGGAGCCGTAAAACCCCAAACTAACTAACTGCCCAGCCCGGGGTGACCCAGATGGGCAGGGTTGAAGTCGAATCTACCTTGCAGTGTTGCCAGGGATGTTAAACTTTTAAACCAAAGTGTATGGTCCGAAGAGTCAGAATTTGAGGAGAATTTTAATATGATGATAACAACACAATGGCCATCTTGGAGGTCTTTTTGCTTAGGTTTTGCTTTGCTCTCGGAAAGCAGTTCTTCATGCAATAATTGCAAGCACTTCGACATAAGAACCAGAGCCAATCCTGATTTTGTTTGATTTGGTTTTACTTTTATGTCCCTTGAAATACTGTTTAAGAAATGGGCCGCTTCCACCCTGCCTGGCCTGTGAGGGCCAACCTGGGCTGGGACAGGAATCTCAGCAGAAAAACTCAGGTCTTCCGCATAATACATGAAGAGACTAATCTGAATCATTACACCCGAGACGATAGTCCAGTACTACAATAACCTTGACCTTAGAGTGTTCAAGGAGCTAAAAAACAACAACAAAGAACCAGAAAAAAAACAGGTCAAGTTTGTGAAATGAAGATCTACAACCAATGACCTGCCAGTCCAAGGGTTTGAAAAAAATTCCTGAATCCAGTATGTGGATATCACAAGGATACCCACCCTGAATATGGAGACTAAAACTAAAACCTCTAACACTACACAAAACCAATTCCATCTCCTGGAGCTCTATGCATGGATTCTAAGTAGACATACATCACTAATATAGGTAACACTCTGGGGTTGGTTAGGTAGTTTATAGTTTATTTTGTTGAGGTCTTACAGCACTCTCAACACTATAAGGTCATTTAAGTGCTAGGTCAAAACTGTCAATTAGTAGTCGCTGAAGGCTGCCTGGTTTTGACTACCTAGAATAAATTGGGACAACAATTATACTATGCTACATATTGTCAACATTTAGGGAGAAGAGTAGACCACACCAGAGCGCCCACCTAACATTTGGAGAGTAGAGAGGTAAACTTGCCCTGAAATATATGTACTACCACCAGTACACAACTTATCGGCTTACACTAGTGACAGGGGTACATGACACTACATGGCACATAACAATCAACTGACTGACAGTGACACATAATGCAAGCTATGAACTACACAGTGCAAAACCCAATGAGCCACTGGGTAATCTCTCTTTTTACCACACATCTCTGCAAGCAAAACTCTTCCTTTCCTTGGTTACGGTTTTACAGCACTATTGACACTAAGGTCATTTCAGTGCCACAAAGTAATGTGGGACAATAGTATAATGGTTTAGGCTCTTCGGCTTGCATGCGGAAGACCCCGGTTCGATCCCCGATTGCAGAGGATCTGGGGGGGTTTTCTGCTGGGATTTTTTCCTCTCAGCCCGGGTTAGCCCTGACAGGCAGGGTCGAAGTAGCCCATCTCTTAAATGACCTTACAGTGTTGCAGGGGACGTAAAACTGGTAACCAAACCAAAACAAAGAAAGAAATAGAAGTAGCAGGCCACAACAGAGTGATCGCCAATCACCTACAGCAAAATCTTGGCTAAATCATTCAACAATGAACATTATCAATGAAGAGAAGCCGGATTGACCTGTTCCATGACTTTACTTGAAATCAATGTGAATCACAATGGGCACAGTACATGAACACAAACACTGCATCAGAATGAAGAGGTAACAATTGCATGGGGGGACACTTACACAAGAGCACAAGAAACCAAACGTTTAAGGATTGATTTTTTCCACACTTACAAAGTAACCACTGTGCACAGTCAAAACTTTCGAAATTCTAATGTATGCGCATCATATAAATGAAACCTTCCTGAGGGAAGCGTTCTGCACATTTCAACTTTGGTTCAGAGCACAAAATATGAACAAATATTATAACTAGTTTTTGAAACACTAATTTCTTAGGTCAACTAAGAAATTTGTTCAAATTGGAAAACAAAGAAGCCTGCTTATATTCTTTCTCTCACCCTAAATTAATCCTTGTCCATCCAAATGCATTCAGTTTTTATTAACATTGTTTCCATGGGGTGTTTTTTATATTGGTCGGTTCTAAATTGAAATAGCACAAAGAACTTGAGTGACAAAAAATTATCAAGTGATAAGTTTACAAAATTATATTATGACCATGCCTTGCAAATTAGTGATGTACAGTTTTTACCATGTAGAAGATTACGCCAGTTTTGGGAACACTTAGTGTGCCCGATTAGGCTACTTTACACAGCAAATCATCAACTGCAGTCCTAAGAAAATTACCGATTTCAGCAAGAAAAGCACAAAAGTTAAAGGTCAGTGAACAATGTGAAAAACTTTGTTTGTTTCTATGATCAACAGTCTCAGGGTTATTTCAGTTTAAAACCCATCTCTATACAACAACACCCAATTGATTTAGACACTGTTGATTGCTTTAACTTGATCCTCTATGATTCATTTTCAAATACATGTCGCCAACCAACAAAAGCCATGAGCAAAAATGTCCATTTTTTACCTCTAATGGTGTTAGCGTTAGTCAGCCGTCATGATAGACACCTAAGGTTTTCTTCTGAAAGTATAGAGAAAAGTGTTGGCATCTCCATGCCTGAAGCAGATGATACTAATACTAGCAAGTTGATTGATCTGAGAATGAAATATACAACACATCTGTGATCTCTCAGAAATATACACAGATAGAAACTGAAAACTCACATTCAAACTGATAGAAACTCATCCTCGCACACTCTTTTTGCTTTAAAGTATGGAATGTTTAAGGGAGTCCGTGCTTAATGTTTACATAATATTGATGAAGTCAGACACTCATGACTTAAGTGATGAAACGGATTGATTTCTTCCCATATTGAAACATTTTTAATATCCACACAAAATTTAAAAGAGAAAAAAAATTAGGGCCTCAACTATAGGGCAGATTTATTTAGTCTTTCATTGAGAGTTCACTTCAGAACTTTACTCTGGTGCAATGAGGCCCAAGTGAATGATGTGAGCATAAAGTCCCCTGTTATTGGGTTTTAATGAAAGTTTTAACACGTCTAGTACTAGTAGCGACGGGAGACTCAAGTTTAACTAGATGATAAATAATGCACGAAGAACTGGACGTCTAACAAAAACCAAACAACTGCTCTTTCCATAAAATGCAAGCATCCAGACACCATTTGAACACACATCACTAATAATGTATTGAATATGCATGAGTTACAATACAAAACTAAAAACTAGAATTCCCTTTAGGTAACCCTCATATTATATTTTCCTTTGAGCCTCTTACTAAATGAAAAGTCTCTAAAACTATCTCTCTACTATACATTAAAGGATACAACATAACAGAATTGAAAAACAGAAACAGAAGGCATCTAGTTTAAATCCTCTTAATATCTACCACTTCATCATGTACGTATAACTGTTGGTGGAACCACTGATACCATCAGTATGTGAAAGTGCCATTCCTTATTCAATAGGATTCAGTGTAAAACATTTTGACAACTGTAGCACGGTAAATAAAATTGTCCCTATTTTTTATATGAGGACATTTCTGAGCAAAACAGTTGATTTAATCCCTGTGAACATTGGACAAATGGGTTAACATTTCCACCAACTGACAACACTGATTCACATTGCTGGTGTCGTCAGTTCAATGAAGCACATTTAGACAATTAATGATAATAATTTAGTACACTGCATGTATTCACAGCAGTTCTAAAAAGTACACGTTAGTCTAGTATAAGGTTTACAGACATAATCACCACGTGTGTTGGATACCAATACCATCATAAATACAAGATACAAAATAATTGCACAGCCCTTCTTATATTGAACAGTATCTCTTGTTACATCTGTACAGATTTTTCAAATGAAATGAAAGAGAAATATTGCCTAACCACACCACTACTTTGTTTCAGAAGCATAGAAAAAAAATCTCTTTTAATGGAGGCCATTTTGTACAGGTGCCAGCAAAGCCTCTTACAATACAGAGTCCATGGTCCATAGATTGCATCTATGAACAAAACACAAACATCCCCAACGAGATCATATAGGGGGATAACAACTGACACACGAAAAGCTTGCAACAGACAAAGCTCCAGTTTCCTGAACTATCCATGACGTAGTTCACGTTGGCACCCCATCATTACCCCTTGCCCCACTAAACATACATCTCCAGGTAAAATGGGATCACTGTACATCAAGCTTGCTACACTATCACAATCACAAAGACTCCAATACTGAAGGTCACTGGCCTAGCCATCACTAGATAGATGTTGTTCCCACGCACAACAGATAGCACGAGACCAACAAGAGATCACTTACACGTATTAGCCAGCAATATGACAATATATTGTACGTCGGCAGCAAATATAGTGAATACACAAGTGTTGTAATGCAACATTTAAACATGCTTGCTGCATCACTGATCTCGGTCTTTGGATTCACAAACACAACCTTGAAATACATCAACTTATGATGAGGTCTGAAAAGAAAGAACACCCCTTTCACCCACATATTTAGCCGCATTCACCAACACTTATACTCAAATGTTTGCATAAGGTCATGCGACTGATATGTGTGAGCACAGACTCCAGGTTTTGTTTTAATGACTAAGATTCAGTATTTGTGCATGTTAATAATCAAGAGTCCCCATCCTCATTACAAGGTAACTTGTCAGGGAGCTCACCTATGCACTTCACAATCATTCAATGTTACCTAGAATGTAAGACATTTGAAAACAAAACTAATCATTTACTATTACAAAAGCTGTAGGATCTTGTTCAAACAAGGGGATAATGAGACAAGTTGTATGCAAGATAAATAGAACTTATATATACTCTCTGGGCTTATTCTTTAGCTCTTCATTTCAGGAATGCCCATACTAAAACTTATTGGCAATTATCATAGCCTGGATTAAATTCTAAATCCATTTACATAATAGAGAAAGTAAGTAAGGTTGTGAAAGTGCTGTAAAATCATTATGTCATTTTGCTATCAGTTAGTTGGGAAGTTGGCAGTTTCAGTCTCTTATTCTCTTTCTGCAAGCAGCAGGAGATTTCTGCATTTGTAAAAGGAGACAAAAACCTGCACACATGTCACTGAAATTGGTCCCAAGGATCTATATACAATAGGGGATTTTCTTGAGCATATTATATGTGAACATACTGGACAATGACAATATTTGGTTCTCCACACATACACACAATTTGCAACAGAAGCAGCACTAAAATCAATTTGTTTTTTATAACAACCTGCATCTCTTTGCTAAGTAAATAAAAACATAAATAATAAAGAAAAAAGCACACCGCACTTCAGTCAGAATACCGGTAATGGGTAAACATATAAAACTCACTAGCTTTAAACCAACACTGCACATACATGTTGTGATGCTCTCTATTATTATCCAAAGCAGGGCTGCTGAGCTAACAATAGGGCAGTGCCTGGTAACTGACTTTCATGAATCAATTTGCTCCATAAACCACAAGCAAAAAGCATTTCTTCAATGCTCTAAATAGTCTAAAGATTCAAGTCCAGTAACATTCTAAGCACAGCAAGCCTACTCACATAACAATAGAATGTCCTCTAGCCAGCAGCAGATATTATTGCTTATCACAATAGTCCAAGAAGAAGATAAGCTATATTTCCAATGAAGAACTCAAGAAATTTTTACACACTAAATAAGGAAAATTATAGGCTAAAATTTACATGAGCCCTTGAAGTTTGCAAACAATCCTAAAATCTAAAGAGAAAATTAGGATTTAAGAGATTTACCCTAAGCTGAAACGACTCTTCCAAATCTACCCATTTTGACCTCAAGGTTCCTCTACTGTATGGAAATAAATATATCCAAATCAAAGCTTCCTTTTGCCTACACATCAAAGAGCTGACATAAAATGAAAGTCAATCCCACCACATATTGCATCCAGTCAGTATTTACAATACAATTTCTGATTGGCTGCTCATTTTTCTATACTACGAGCAAATTCATTCACAGCCATGGACAAGGTAGGAGAACACAACCTTAAAACCGTTAATACCGCCTCAGCCAAAGCCTACTATATTGTCTGGGGAAAAAAATTGACTCTATCACAAGACAGGTCAGCAAAAGATTTCAATTCACCAATCTATCCCAATTAAAGCAAAGAGGTGCCAACATGGTCAAAATTTTCTTTTCTTTCCTGAATTGATCATCGGACTTGTGGAAAACTGCTGCAGAAAAAAACAATCTTTTTTTTTTAAATTAAAGTATTCCATTGCTACATTGTTACCAAGGTGATAAGGACATTACTAACTCATGAAAAAGCCATGATGCAACAAGAGATTTTCAGTTGGAAGTCGATTTTTTAAACCATACAGACTTTTATATAGCAAAAGCACATGACCTGAACTTAACATGATTTAAAAGAGAATCATTGAGGCTTTATCATTTTAAGACACTCATCTTAGATTAACTAGTTTTTAGAAAGTTGAACCTAATTTATCCCTGCACATAGAAGGTAAAAAGCTTCATAATGATATCAAAGCGTTGATATTCCGAGCATTATATGAGTAAAATAGAGCAGGTAACATTCAGAAGTTCCAGTGAGCTGAGTGTCCTATAAATTATTTTTTGTGGTGTAATGACTGGGCGCTTCACAAAAACAAAGATAAAAAACCATTTTGAATTTAAATAATTTTTCTCAGAAAGTTTTAACTCCACAAATGTAAAGAAAATGGATCAAGAAAAGACCATTACTTATTACTAATTTTTTTTCAATTTAGAACATGATGTCCATGGAATGCTCCGCATAAATTCAGACTTGAAATCTCTTACTGCCTCACGATTTAAACATGCTCCATAAGAGACCTTATTTATTTTTAAGGAGTTGGTATTCAGAAGAATTTCTTACAGCATTCAGTAAATTTACAGAAAATTGGCACCTCTGATGGTAACATGCCTACAGTTTCTAGAGACTGCTTTTCTCAATGGCGTCCACAGAAGAAACTGCGCGTACAAACATTGCTGAACATGCAATATTGACGCTCTATTAGTGGCCCTTGAGTGTGACTCAGTGTGGTTTTCCAGAAAATATTGCAGGGACTTCTATCCCTCTCACTCATTACAAGATTATCACTGAACAAAACAACCGCTAAAATATTCCACCAGGCACCACTAGCTTACTGACACAATGTCACTACATCTCATACTAGAATAATATGTCTCTTGCACACTAGCACATGAACACATACACAGATTTGCCAGACAGTCAAACACACTAGTGGGATCAACGTTTCTCCAAGTCTTGTAGATGCAGCTGTAGCCTTCTGTTCTGTTGTGAGAGACGAGCAATCTCCTCACCAAGTGTGTCAAGGTTTTCCTGAAAGGGAAAAAGGCAAAAGAAAATTACCTCAATATTTTAAATATATTATCTAATGAAGATACATAATTTCTTTAATGCTTGCACTCCTGAAAAAGAGTCAGTCTTTCACTCTTTAATCTAAACTAGGGATATAACCTGACCCTGATGAAGAAAAAAATTCTCAAGGTAAACGAAAAAATAGTAATCTGTTTGAAATCCAAACATAAACTCGGGATGAATGCAAAGACTGAACCATAAAAATAAGTGCTTTAAAAGATATTCTGAGATAACAGATGATAGGAGCGTGGTTGTGGTGATGTCCTAAGCACTGGTACACAAAAGTAGCCAAACTTCTCCTATATCCATTAAAATTCAATTTCATGGTGAATTCTACTGTAAAACACCATGCCTGTAAATATAATCTAACATTACCCTAGCCAGTTTTTACATTTAGCAACAGATATTTTCAATTGCCTGAGAAACACCTGCCCGCAAGCTGTCAGTTTACCTTGAGGGTGATGTTCTTGAGCAAAGTGTCCTCCAGCACGGCTTGTAACTTGCGGTTGATCTGTAGCGAAAGTTCCAGCGTCATGTTGCCATCCTGCTGGTGCAGTGTGTACACAGAGGCCATGATGCCTCCCTTACGGGCCAGCAGAGTCTGGTGAAGAGGGGGGACAACACAGGGACATGGTCAGTCACAGAGATATACACACTGCTTGGTTATCAGCAAATTGAGTATTGGGGGAGGAAAAATTGTACAAATGAGTAGACAATTCAATTATGGCGAGTGTATGTCTTTTGTTAGTATATGCCCGTCAAAGGGTGCTCTACGGTATCAACAAGAATAATGTATTGCATTTATAGAATATGTGTCCCCACTCAGGAAAATGCACGCCTGGTGGTGATAGTGTACAAGTAAAGGGTGACTAGCCAAGAAAAATGACAGTCCAAGATTTGTGCACAACATTTCAAAGAGATTCCAACGGCAACTGTGGAAGTCAGTGGAACCAATGCAATAAAGTATGAATGAGAAAAGGTTGCGAAAAGAGTACATCAATAATTCCCCTTGGATCGCATGTTAACTTATCTGCCGTGAATGGTAGCCTATGAGAGTGGGAATTTTCTTCAATAATGAATCAAGATCCATCTTTCCCTTGTGGTCTCAAAGGTATGGTGTTGGCCTCTGATAGAGAAGATACCAGGCTCCATCCCAGCCATACATTTTTCTCCCTCAGTTTATTTCTTCCTCTTCAGCACTTTGTCCATTTCTACAACTTCATTCTCCGTCTCTCTCTTGTTCCCTCCAGCCTCTCTTTACTGTTAGCATCTCTCCTAATCCCCAGCTACTCTTAACTCTGCATGTCTTTTCTTACATTCTTTGTCTACTCCTCTTTCAACCAAACCTATTCCATACACATTTCTGATCTTAGGAGAAGCTTCAAACCCACACTTTGTCCACACAGAAAATAACTATTTCCTATTTTAAAGTTTTCATGGCACTATCGACACTATGAGGTCATTTCAGTGTCAAAGTAAAACATAGGAAGAAGAAAAAGAAGCAGACCACACACCGGCAATGACCAACAGAGAAGGACGAAAAATCTCATTGGCTCTGTGCCCACATTGCGAATGATAAAGATGCCTTGATGCTTGAAAACCACAAACAGCAGGCCTTTCAAACCACCACGGGGGCAAAATTCGAAATAAACTCCACCCAAAGACGGGAGAAAGCAAAGCCATTAAAATATTACAGAATATCTTCAAAATAGAATGAAGTTGCCTGCTAGGCAAGGGAACAGGAATCTAATCAGAAACGCAGGAAAATTATGACATCCTTTAAAAAGAGGCCAAAAGAGCACAAACTGGGCTGGTTCCTCTAAAATATATCATTCACATTGGAACAATGCTTTGCAGCTAAAGTCTTGTTGCATGAACTTCGAGGGAGGGCTTTGAAAAGCACAAGAGCTACTCAGAAGGGTGTGAGACAGGCAAGAAAGTACAACACTTGACAACACACAGTCAGCCAAGAAACTTATCATCACACACTAGATTATTTTGTGGCAATATAAGAAGCTATAAGCTCTAGCTGCTAACTATATTCACATTGACAAAACTACATGAGCGTAAACAGCGATATGAAGTATGTTGCAAAGCTACATATATATATATATATGGCTTTATGAAAGCCTCAGAAGTGAAAGACAAACGCACCCATTACGCTTCGTTACCTTCTGTTTGCCAACTGGCCTTAGCTTCACTTTGACTTGTAGACCGATGATGTGTCTATTGACCATAAGGGTATCAAATACAACACAACCCTTTCTAAAGATACAAATCAAAATTAAACTTTTTAAAAATACAAGCGATGCAAAAACAAATCAAAATATACCTATACTTCTATTCCATTGAATGCATAATCATCATAAACTTTTTAGTAAACAATGGCGGAAAGTATTATCTCGGGAGGAAACCATTATCTTGTTCAAGTCAAACATCAAGGAAAATAAAAGATGACATTATAACTTTAACATCAAGCAGAACAAAGAAAGAATATGTGGGCAAACAAACATTATTTCAGTTGTCGATAGTTCTTTTCACTATCATCAACGTTTTTGCAACAAGGAAAATACACAGAAGCTTAATCACATGTAAACTACACTGCACAAGACATTGCTAGCAGCATAAACACCTCGCATATGTAGAAACTTCCTTTTTTTAAAGCCATGAAAGTAACAATGAGATTATCAATAAAACAACAAACAAATAAACCTTACAAAAACCAGCATCTTGTGCCAATAATAATCTCATTATTTTTTCTTTTAAAGAAAACTACACGCACAACAATTAATATCAAAACAACATTGAGAGATTCAAAAATAAATGGGACAAGTGTATAAAGTAAGGGCTGCATAAGGAAAAGAAGGTGGAGAAGTAAAGACAAAAGAGAAAAAAACTTAGTGGAAAATGTGAAAATGCAAACAAGAAAGTGACACAAGACACTTTTTGCTGACACTCATCATCATCATCCTCATCATGCTAACACTCATTAACAACTGTTTTTAGGCAAACAGACAACATAGGGTGTCCCAAAGTCGTCAGACTGTATTGTTCTCAAAACAGCTAATTTCAAAACTGGGGCTCTATTGTCTGCTTGATTATGAGCTTGGCTCACAGGCATGGCAAGTAGTGCTGTCTTAGTAGCATACTGGTACATCGACATAGAGCTAGCATGGGCAAGCGTGAATCGCCATTCTGAATATCTCACAGGCCGAATTGAGCCATTCTGAATATCTTGCGGGCCGGCTGGATCGAGGGATATTAGGTTGATATTCTCAAGCTCTCAAAATTAAGACTCAAATCAATTGTACATTGTAGTATCATCAGCATCTTATAAGATTAAATGTCAGTTCGTCTTGCATAGAGATTAGGCAGAAACTATTTATCTGGACTTCTGAAACACACAGTATTGCTATGATCAAGTCATAGCAGGCCACATTAAGTATCAATTACTGGGTTGACTTTTGGGCAGGACAATCTACTCACAGGCCATGTCTGGCCCACTGGTTGGAGTTTACCCATGCGTCTGGAGACGTTTGGGACACCCTGTATATCTTGAGAGTTTTTTCTTTTCTTTTTTATTTGGTATTTGTTGTGGGGGGTTTTCCTCTGGGGAAAAAACATGTGGGTTAATTTTGTCCATCTTGTTCTGAGAGGGCAAAGTCGAGTCCATACCTGTATCTCCCTCTGGGCCTCAGCCTGGATGCCAGCAATGGGAAAGAAAGCTGAGCGTTAATACACAACAACCGTTGCTACATACACGCACACAAATACACACACATTTTCGGTACACAGACAGTGAATCTAAGTGCAAGGCAAAGAGATATGTGCAAATAAGTGCTCCTAGTCACATGCTTGGTCAGTGATTTCGATTGTACAGATACAGATTTTCTCGATGATGGGAGGAAAATCAAGTTTGACTTGTAAAACAAGATACAGTGAGTAAAAGAGTAGGCACGATATGTTTCACTGGTCTGTAAATGTACTTGCTAGGATATTCAAGGTCCTGTCAACAAAGTTAAAGAAAAATAATAAAATAATCTAGAAACATATGTTATCAGAAAAGTTTCTCATTCACCATTTACTGTGATTTTATGTATCTGACACCCATCATTGTCATCATCCTCACCATCATGCTAACACCCATTTAACAACAGCTACTGTTTTTGTGCAACCAGACTACATAGGATGTCCCAAAAGTCACTAGACTGCATTAATCTCAAAACGGTTCATCATAAAACTGGGGGTTCCAACAGAAGAGCTATCAAATTTAGATTATAAATTGTAACGAGTTAAATTTTAGTTGGTCACAAAGAAGAGCTCAGCACTGTCCAAATCAGAGAAGATAAATTTACTTTGGCAACATTAGGGAGGCCTATTCTCTTTTATGTTGACAAAGTGGTTTCCATTTACACATTTTTAATTGTAATGGCTTCAAAAAAAATTTTGAAATCCAACTTCTTTTATCCTAATCAATCTCTAGTCGCCCTTTTAACTGGCTGCAGAGCAATTGGCAATAGGTACCTTATACCAAATCACTAAGTATAATGACAGTTCTGTGGAGCCAGAAAGATCTTGATGACTATTGCACTAAAGAATAGCTTACAAGCTTAATAAAAATGTAATGAATTTGTTTACTGTTTACTGGAAACTCAATGATTCTTAAAGAATTAGATCTCACAATTCAAAATTTGCAAAAATTCCATTCGTTCGACAGCCTTAGACACACAAAACATCCCACTGCAATAAAGTCAAAATAAAACAGAATTGAATATTATCTAAATAATGGACAAATATAGCATAAACAGCAGCCTATCTTAAGTCACTGGAATTCATTCTTGCCTAACAATAGACACTAAATTTTGTATCATCATCTATTAGTTTTTATCTTTAAGAATGAGTCTATGTCAGATTCTGAAGTCAAAAGAAAGCCTTGTAGTCAATTTGGGTGTTGAGAAGTCGATATTTTGTTTATTGCAGCATCTGACTGTATAATCTCTGCATGTTTTATTACAAATTTGAGAGGAAATTACGTAACAATCTCCTTGTGTCTCAAAATCTACACACATCATTGCTATGGAACAGCTGCCTGAAAACACAATGTACAGCTCAAAAGATATTTTCTCCACTCTTATGTTCTAATTTGGGAGCATGTTTAGCATCTTTAAACAATCAAATCTCAACTCCTAATTGAGCTAGAGAGATAATTTGTTCATCATTTGAAAGGAGAAAGAAAGAAGTTTCATGTGACACCAATAGTTCACAGGAACAAAAATAGCATTTTTAGACTCATTTTGATTGGTTCTCGGACACTCAATACACCTTTTAAAAAAAGTAACATGAAAAACCAAAAAGAAAACTTCCAATGACTGAGTAAACGAAAAAAAACAACCACTAAAAATGAAAATTGAAAACAATACCACAACCTTCAATTGCTCTCCCAAAACAGCAAAACCCAAGTTGCCATAACAATATGAATAATTTTGACCAACACATCCAAAGCTGAACACAGACACATTTCTTGTACAAGATGCTAAATTTTCCATCCCCGAATTCCCAGTAAAGAACTAACTTACAATGAATTCTGACTGTCTGGTAATTTCACGTCCCATTTTACCACGCTAACCATTATTAAAATCTTTGTAAACTGGCAAATCACAAATTCAACAGCAAAAACACATCAAGTACTTTCTATGGGTACTTCGATGTCTATAACCCTTTCACTGGTATGCACAGCTGAGAATTATATAATTTATGTTCTATTTAGTTCACTTCACACATAGGGATTCCACAAACCAGGAAAAAGAGATTGTTTTAAAGCCTGAGACAAAATTGTTATTTTTCTTATCATTTATACAACAATCCCCCGCTATATTGGTTATGATTAATATTGGCCCCCGTCAGTTTTGTTGTCATAGTCATTCCCCTCACTTCTATTATAATTATTATAAATGTTATTCCATTATTCACTGCAATCAAGAAAACATTTACCAATCAAAAAGCAACAACAGCAAATGCAAACAGTCAAACAGGCACACAGAGAAAGATGCATTGTGTAACAGGAAAACAGAAGGGCTGTGGAAAAGAAGTATCGTATCTACTGCACCATCCCCTCAAAGAGCATGCAACAAGCTCAAGCCCATGCCTAAAGTTATAGTTCCGCATTCCAGAAATTAGCAGTCGGTTACAGAGCAAGAGGAGGAAAGGGTCAGGAAATATGTAGTAGAAGATGCAACAAATCTTTCTGTTCGTACCAAAGGCCAAAGAGAATAATATTTTGTTTTTTAAAAAGTTAAAAAAATTAGGAAACATAAAAGATTGACATAAATTGTCTCCAAGTAAGTGGACCCTGAGGGTTCCTGTACAAATTTCAGGGGGGCACCAAGCATCTTTCTACCTTATAGGCTTTATTGACTGCTTCCTGTGGAGGATATACACATGAGGCAAGTCACAAAACACGCACAGATATGTACAGTCACAGTAGCACCACAGTGATGTCAGAGCACACCATTGTGGCATGCATAGATATGACAATATGGCACAGCACATGGACACAGTCATGCCACAGTTCGTCATTGTGGCACATAATAGTTGGGATATTGTGACACAAAAGCGCATGACACTTTATGAAACAGTAAATGGGTACAGTGACACAGTCATGCCACAGCGTATCATTGTGGCACATATATTTAGGACATTATGACTTAAAGGGGCATGACACTTTATGACACAGCACATGGGCACAGTGACAGCATCATGGACAACACATGTTCACAAACATCTCTACGTTTGATGGCAGGTTGTCACAAGACCAGGAAACATGTCTGTTGTTCCCCCGACACAACAGCCTTAAATGGCTGAGAATGCTATGCTACTACAATGAAAGCAATCAACACTATCAGGATCAAACATATACAGATGTAACTAACCTAATTGATAATGTAGGGTGAAATGGATCACTGCAATGAAGATTCTATTCCCCATAGACAACAATTGGTGTATAAAATCAAACTTAAATGTTTACTCACAATACGACTTCTCTTTGGCTAACTGTCGCTGTATTACTCCATTTAACAATTGATTTTAAAGGCAAGAGGAAATGCTAGTCTTTCATACAACCATCGATACCCATCATTTCATGCTTGTTTGTGTTAAGATTGTACTATTGATATTGTACGGTCATTTCAGCTAGAGGAGATAGATTAGGACAATAGCAACACTCACAAAGAGGAAGCAGACCACAGTAGACAACCCAAAAATCAAAATATTAAAACCTAGCAGCATGGGCAATTTATGTGTATTGTAAAAACTTAACCAAAAACATTGTTATACTTAGTTTCTTACATACAAATGTGGTCCAAGACACCTTAAAAGTCAATATGACTTGAAAAATGAATCGTTGATCCTTTTCTCCCAGTAACCGCTCATCATTGAAAAATCCGTTTTGATTCTAATACATTCCTAATAGAACACACAAGAAAACAGTCTCAATTCATAAACTGAGTGTCACTACTGTGGTAAGAGTTGTCTCCACAAGAACAAAAAAATCACTTTCAAATTTCTGCTCGGATTTAAAAGGCATTAATAATGTCACTCCTCTGCTTCATTGGACTTCTAGATGTAAAAGAAATAACCAAAACTTCTAGATTCTACTACTGGAGACTAATACATTTTTGCTTCCCAACCTTCCTTACTGATTTCAGCTCAACTAGGAACTTTTTAAATGGCAAAACAATGGGAACACACAAAGCCCTAGTTATACGTTGTAGGTTATACAACCTTTTGTTGAGAAATTTTCCCTTAGGGGTATATACTGGGTCAGGCATACCATATTACAAAAATAGGAAGGAAAGACGTACAAATTTCTGGCTAGAGGAAGGGACATTTGACAAAAGTAGACTCTCGTTTCCAGACAGAAGGAGGGGTAGATCACAACTTCCAATCCTGACATCCCATATCCAGAGATTAAACATCAACAATAAACATGGGTGTGATGAAACCAAAATCCTGGCCTTTGTATTGTTAGTAATATCAAGCATAATGAGTATAGATTTGGGGACCTGTGGCCTGTCAAAGCTGTTAGTAAGCAAGTTACAACACTTCAACACATTGTGCATCAAACTTGTGCAATGGCCTTTGAGGTTGATTATTTCCCTCCTCTGTATTCCAACTACAACACACTGGATAATCTGTTAGTTCCTTATCATTAGCACAGAAATAAGGACAAAGGTTCACATGCTAAAGACAGAGCATGAAGTAGAGGATGAAGATTAATGACAGACAAATCACTAAAGGCGGAAAATCTTTACTAGGTAGAACCAGCAATTTTCTCACCACAATCAGGAATCACTTGCTGAAGTGAGGAAAACTTCCACTCTCGGTGAAAAATCAAGACAAAAAAAACTTCATGAGTTTTACTTTCTTTTTTTTTAATGGCTACAAAAAAAAAATGCTAAAGCAAACTGAAGAGCTATAAACTATCTCACATGACATATGCTAGCTTACATAGAAGCTTTACTCTACAGGAAACTCAACAAAATAAACCAAGACACTGAGTGAATCAGAGCATGACACTTGGACTATGTCAGTGAGCAAACTCATACCTTGTTCGCATCCATGTCTTCAGAAGATAGAGTACCAGCCTCTTCACGCAGAACATAGCTCTGAATGATCCTGAGAAAAGAAAACTTAATGCTCAGTAAAAAGAATGTGGGAACAATGTAAAATTTGCCCAATTCATACTGCTGTCGGTGATGGAGTACAGACAACTTTTAATTTAAATTATCTATACGTAATCTGCTGTATTCTGCTCCGTTCCCCACCAAAAGGTAATTATCATTTATAACTTTCTACACTTATTGTGGATTATGACATATGAAAAGAAAAACTAACAGGTCAGATGAGGTTTCATCTTTTCAAAAGCTTTAAAAACAATGGGCTCTGGAATACCTCGGCAACTACTACTTACAAAATGTAGTTTCACACTATTAGAAGCAGACTACTGGCACAAATTTCTTTCACTAAATAATTTCATGTTCATGCATTAAAAGAATATTGATTAGCTCTCAAAATTGGAAAAAAATAGTTCCCTTCCCTTTCATTTGCTGTACAAATGAGCAGATAGGCAATAGCAATATCAGCAAAAAACTTTAATCTCATCTTTATCTTATATACCATCTCATCCTATCTGATCTGGTGATAACTGAGACATGCACCCACTTGTTCTTCTTCTTGATCTCCTCCAGGAGCTGCTGTATGTGCTCCCCCAGGAACTCCAGCTTCTCATTCTTCCTTGCATGCGACTTCTGCAGTCTGACGATCCTCTCAATGAGAACTTGCTTGTCCACCTCCACTTGTTCTGTGATCACAGGGAACTCCTGCACGCAGGACATACAGACATACACAGTATTATTTACAGTTGTTCTTTTGATTATTTTGCTGAGTCATCAACAATATTGTTTCCTCAAAATACAGGATGTTCCAAAATAAAGTATACAGTTTTAACAGCTCATAACTCAGGAATGGCTGAACAGAAATTGACAAATCAGGTATCAATGGAAAGAGTAAACAATGACAATTTGTTTGATTATAATATTGTCAATATTACTCTCAGTCAAAGGAAAACAAAGCGAAAATGGAAAATTCGCAAAAAAACGCCGATAAAGAATTTTGGAGAAAAAAGACATAAAGAACACATAAAGAACAGAGTCCTGATCCCAGATTTGACCTCATTCCCTGTCCTAGGAAGATAGGGGCCTCTATCCTCATAGTGGGCTGCATACACGCATGAGTGTTTAGAGTTCACGTCAGCACGTGCGGGAAAGTTGCGAGGCGCATTCATGTCGAACACATATGAACAAGTGTCTATTGTATTGTTTCTCAGTGGAATTATTACAAAGGCCAAAGAAGGACAGGAACTTTTTGCAATATATTTTTCTAAATTCAGGAAATGAATAAATAAAAAAAATCGAAGGCTGTCATTAGGACATATCTATATTTTTGCAGGCACCTGCCAACTCTCAACTCTGTAGCTGTCGTAGTGTTCTGGGAAAAGTGACACATGTGTATCCAAGTTGTCAAATATATAACAGATCTCAGATCTTTTTTTTTACTTGGAAGCTTGAAAATCTATACCTGCACTGGTGGCTGTGGAGGAGGGTGAGAAGCCTGGGAGTTAGCTGCGTCAATCGAGTTGAGGCTTCCGTTGGAGTTTGTGCGGGAGCCCATACTCCCAGCATCTCCTTTGCCCTCCATGGCCTCTAATTTCTTCCGTATTTGCTGCAGCTGCCGGGTCAAGTCCTGAGCATGACAAAAAAAACAAGCCGTGTCAACATTTATGGTGTCTGCGATGGAATGCATGTGAATTATTCTCACATCCCTATGCCCCATTGAATACAAATTATTATGTGATATGAATCATCAAATAAAGCCTTGTAAGAATACATGATAGTCATGAGCGATGAGAAAATTTAAGAGCAAAAATTTCAGCCCATGGAAATAATTATCCTATTCAACCTTGAATCTTGCAGGACACCACAACATAATCCATTTGAAAGCTGCTCCTTTCTTTATCTTGACACATGAGATAAAGACTTTACACATTAAAAAAGTGTTTAACTTACAACATAAACCCACTACACTGCTCTCAGGTGCTTCGAACAATTGCATAGGTCATTAACATTTGGTCTCATCTCCACACTACTGTGAATAAAATAGAGAACATGAAAAGAGGAAAATTCCAGCAGACTAATATTCATCATATTATCTGTGAGATTCTTCAGACATGATTTCACTTAACCCTTTCAGCCCGGGTTCCCAGTTCACCGGGAATGAGTAACAAAGCCTCTGTGCCCGGTTCCCAGTAATCCAGGAATCAGGTCCAACTTGTAGACAAGGCTGACAAAAGCCGACTCTAGTTTAGCCCAACACAAAAGGCCTTCTAACCTGTTTGGTTTTTGCAAATGGCTACGCCATGCAAGCATGAATTGAGAGCAGGTAGGCCTAGTGGAGAATTTTGCTCAACATGCTGGGTGAATTAGCACCAAAAAAAAGGAACATTGGCGCTAATGCTCAGGTAGCCAATTTTCTTTCAATTGTATCTTGTTTTGTCTGTTTATGATCGTTGGTTTTCATGGTATTCCTGAAGCTGTACTCCGTGTCGATTTTTGACAAAATTTTGCCCAGGAGCTCAGGCACAGGGAGATGTTCAGCTCAGGAAACTTGGGCTGAAAGAGTTCACTAGCTCACCAACTAAGCGATATTTCACAGCAGGTCTTGACAACCATTAAAATAGAAAATGAAGCCATAACTATCTTTCAGAACACAAAGTGAGTACAAGAGAAGAGATGATGTACCTTGACATTGTTTGCATGCCGTCTCTTGAGGGTCTTGCTGTTGTCCAATTCATCCTCCCATTTTTGCTTGTAGTCACTACCTATGACGCAAAAGCAAATAAACACAACTGTTAAGTTTGTGGTCACATCAATATAATCAACTCTCATCAACATACTTGGGTTCACCTAAATGCAGAATAAAATTTCACAAGACACATTTCAATTTACAATTACTGTCTACTGTATTAATGGGATTTTTTTTCGCATGGTTTTTATTTTCAAGTTTTTCCCGAATTTGGAAAAAATTCGCGAAAGTACAACCACACAAAATTTTTCCTTCTTCTTTCTTTCCTTGCTATCATAATATCTTGTTACTAGTAACTGAGAAATTCGTGAAAATGAAAACATCACGAAACTGGTTTGTCTCAATTTCGCGAAAAAAAACCCATTAATCCAGTATTCAACTGAATGCATTCATTAGAAACTGCTGGAGCGTGGAGGCCATTACATCAGGTTAATACTTCTGCCCTAGTCCAGTTTGTTTACAGAAAAAAAAAAAAAAAAACTAAAATCTACATGGGCGCCGAAATGACCTTATAGAGTTTATGGAGCCCTAAAACCCTAACCAAACAAACAAAATAAAATCTAGTGAGTGAAAACATATCAGCCTACAATATTGTAAATGTTAATAGATAGGCCTATATTAAAAGCAGTGTACTCAGAAAGAAAAATCATAGAAAAAAAACGAAAAAGGGTAGAGAAGTGAGTCAGAAAAGCAAAGACTATTCAATCAGGAGAAGAGCAAAGATAAATAGACAAGGATCCTGTTTCAACCATAATGGAAAGATTAAAATCAAAAGACTGCTAGAGAAATTAAGTTTTAGCACTTGAGTTAGTATTTACTTTCTTTGCTCCTCTCAGCAAGAGTTGCTGCCATCTTGTCCGTCTCCTCCTTTCTTTTAGTTTTCTCTTCTTCATATTTGTCGCTCTGGAAATAAAACATGAGTTAATTAAAAGGGCTGCCAAAAAAAGAGGAGAAAAACATGCAGGTATCGAACAGTCCAAAACTTTTTTTCATCATAAAAACTGAAACCAATCCTTAGTTCAGAAACAAGGGTCGTCCATTTGAATAGAAATACTGATGCCTCTGCTGCAAAATATTTCATAGGTTGTGCAGAGAACAAGAGGTTAAAGTAGCCAAAAAAGCCAGAGTCTTCATAAATGAATAAATGATAGTAAATCAGCGTCTAAGTCTTATGGTTGTAATCCTTCCCTATCATGCAGAAGACAGGAGTCTGAGTCCCATGGGTGGAGGTAGTTAAAATGGGTATCTCCATATTTCTGCTGGAATGTGCGTGTAGTGTCCTCAGTTCAGGTAAGGGCTAAAGTAAAAATTAAACACTGAAACAAACAACAACAGAAATCAACACACAATGGAACCCTACCAAATCTTTCACCATTGTTTCCAGTTCTTGAACTTCCATTTTCAATTTTTCCACTTCACCTGTCAAAGTTGATGCCTGGAAAGAATATAATACACAATAATAGCCTTAGACAGAAAAGACTTGTTGCAATAAAAAAAAAAAATTTAAAATATGGTAAGAGGCCTCAAGTTCCCAATAATAAAGTATAAAAACAACATAATCCCAGAGTCAGCCTTTTGGATCTGATCTGCAACTTTAAGACACAAACTTGTAATTTGCCTTGTTCTGCTTCTGTTCCCTTTTCTTCAATGATTTCTACAACTAAAGGCAGAATGTCTAACAACTTAAAACCATCTCACACCAGTCTGGGGAGCACAAATAATTACATATGTCATAGAAAATTGTCTTCATTTCTTAACTGTTGTGCATATAAAAGTCAACTCATGAAAAGAGTGGCTACAGAGAGTAAATAGAATAGTCTTTGCCTTAGAGCAAGCCCCTTGCGTGAGAAGAAAAGCATGCTGCTAGGCTTACCGTGCTATTGAGTAAAACCTATTAAAATTATAATTTTACAGAACAAAAAAGTCTATGACACACTGACGACAAGCTGTAAGCAGGTATGGCCAAAATTCTACAAAAAATCCTACTATGTCACTTAAGCCAGAAATTCCTTTACTTTGACATATTATATTACAATGAAATACCAAAGAAAGTCTCATGACATATTATCTTCTGGCTTGAGAAAAACTCTGAATTCAGGATAAACCCCTCAATCCAGCAAGCATTGCGTAAAAGTCTTTGGTTCTCATGTTTTTCCAACCATTACCTTATTGCTGAGACTGGTGTTCTCAGAGCGCAGCAGAGCATTTGTACGACTCAGCTCGGATTGCAATGTCAACATCTTTGATTCTCGCTCTCTACAGAGCTCCATGTCTTTCTGGAGGTCACGGTTTGAGATCTTTAGTTCTGCGACGTCCTTGTCTAAGCTCTGGATCATATCTTGAGCCCTGGGAGGAAAAAGAGAAAATACTGACTACACAACAACACTCGATCAATTTGATGGCAGCAAAATCAATCTTTGAGGCCATCATGCTATTTTCCCCAACATAAATATCTTGGACGAACAAAATGGGGCACATATTGCATGATACATTAAAAACCAAAGCAAAAACAATTCTAAAAAATTTTTTTTTTAACCAAATTTACTGTGCAAGTAGGTAGTTTTTTTTTTGTTTTATTTCTATACCATTTTCAAAAATATCTAGCTATTCATCGACTGAAAACGCAAATAAAAAAAGATGCATAGAATAATAATAATAATAATAAATTGCTCGTAAGCAGGCTCTATGTGCTTTACAATTGTATCAACAGATGTGTTTCTCAAAGAACCAGTAACAACAGAGCAAGAAGAAGGGCATGATCATGGCACAAAAGATCAACTTTACATACAGGGAAAAAATGTTTTTCTAAAGTATCTCCTGAATTTATAGACTAATTATGAGTGTCAAAATTCATCAAGGCTGGCGATCAATTCATGATGGCTGGAAATTTCACTGAACACAATATCACTTCTCATCCTACCAAAAAAAGTATTGTCATTTGAATTCCCGATTATAAGACATTTAAAACATGAAACTGAACCAAACACAAGGACAGACCTGTTGTAATCTTCCTCCAGAGCTGACATTGAGCTGATCTTGGCCTTGAGGTCTACGTTGTCTGCCTTCTGCCTCTGCATAATCTCCTGATAGCGCTCAATCATCTGGTGGTTCTGCTGCCTCTCCTCCTCCAGACAATGGACCTTATCGTCAAAGACAGATTCAATCACTCACTCAATTAAATAACTATGAGAATGCACTTTTAAAAACATGTTTTGTGTGATTTTTTTTTTCTTTCTAAAAACATTCAAAAGTTCAAGAATGAAGTGGTAACATAAAATTTATCTAAAAGAAACCGCTCCTGACCACCCTCATAAAACTTAACATGAAAGTTTTAGCATGCAGCCAAATCACACTGTCTTTACATTTTTCTTACAATAAGCTCTGGCAACCTTTTAAACCGTAGTTTATTTAAACCCATACCACAAATGCCTATGGCATGATAAAACTGAGCAGCCTACACAACCCTGGCCAGAGATTCAGCAATCAATTATTGATAAAGACAATCAGTTTGCTGACTTCAAGATGGACTAAGCTGGTGAGGGACGAGGAGCTAAGGATGGAATCAATCTCTGAAGACACAAATCCTGATACCAAGTAACACCACTAAAACTTAATAGTCTATAACTATTATTTTCTCTTTCCCCTGTTACAGTCCATGAAGACATAATAATGATCCATGAAAACTGAAAAGACAAAGATAAACCCTACAAAGAGACATGTACAGATGAGAGGCACCAAAACTACCTTGTCTTTATAAGTTTTGGCCTCCTCCAGGGTGTCTTTGTGCTGAGATTTGATGGAATCCAGTTCTCGCTTCGTCATTTGATGGATCTGAGAGAGTAAAAAAATATCCAAAACCTTACCAGATGTTTTTGACAGTCGAAGCGCTTCGTTTAAGGAAAAGTTACAAATTCAATATATTACACTTCAATTTCACCCTGAAGCTTGAAAGTCAAAGTGATGGGAAAATTATGTAATATTTTTAAAAAACAGGGGAAAAAATTAACCAGAATTTAAGTTGGCTTTCTCAAGACTGGTCATGATCAGATATTAGCATATCAATGGTCACTATAAGAAATTTATACACTTTGTCACAAATTGATGAACTGATAGAACCTCTAAAGAATCACAACATAGACCCAGAAATATTAAAAAACTGTTTGATTGATCAAATTTTAAACATAACTCGCATTGACAGCACAGATCTAAAGGAGCTCAGCCCTACCCATCTCCCGTTTAGACACAACATTGACAAAACATAATATAGAACAATAAACCAAAAGAAACAAACCTATACATTTGGACAGAAGTTTGAGAGCCCATGCCTGAACAGAAAAAGAATTTTTTCACAACACAAAGCAAGTGGAATCAGATCAGGCAATACTACTCACTTCTTCCGTATCCGTTTTCTCCTGCATCTGCATTTTCAACTCTGATTCCTTCATCTTCAGTTCTTTATCCAAACTGTTTGACTTGATTTCTTCTGATTCCTGGGCAAAAATGACAGAGACATATTGAGCATTGGATTCCCCCAGGGGACAGCATAGATTTTTCACAGAAAAAGATCAAAGCTTAACATCTTCTCTCCGCATGTTACAACCAGTGGCTGTGTGATTAAAACTGAGTAAGATTTTATTTTGACCAGCTGAACCCAACTTGACTGAAAAGGGTTTGTTTGTTTGGCTTGTTGAGGTTTTACAGAACTATCAACATTATAAGGTAATTTCAATACCAAGAAGTAGATTAGGGTGAAAGTACCACATAGAAAGTAGCAAAAGGAGCAGACCAAACCAGAGCGTCCATTAATCAGTCACAACGAAGGACGGATACAATGAGCTAAATAAGATGATGGTCTGTGATTTTTTTTATGGACTACTATGGATCTGATGCAAAAACTCTCAAATGTTAGAATAACGCACAGATTACTGAGTTCATGAATCATTACTGGTAACATATATTTGACATAGTGTATTGATTTTTCCTATTAGCCTAATTTCAGAAATGTTTATTTCTGATCTTGAACTGCAAGATAAATAGCTTCAAAATTAACAGAGAAGCTTCCAGTGAGGTGGGAATTCATTGACATCCCCACACAATTTACAACAGGCAGTTATGGATAATGTCAAAATCAATAGACAGTAAAAATGGTGACTACTTGGTTTACACATGGAGTGCTTTCATGGTTAACAGTGCTTAAAAAAATGTCCAGCTTCTTTACTACTTGTTTAATGGGTGTTTAGTGCCCCTTTTAACTTCCAAAGGTTTATAGAGCATCATTATATGATGTGGACGGGCTTTATGTGAGGCAACGCTCGTGGCATACAGCACAGCATAGCCTGTATGTACAACTCGGTCACAGTATACTACATTTTACTGACATTTAGATAACCAGTCTTAGCACTTTTCCTACATAATACTGACAATTAGATAACCAGTCTTAGCACTTTTCCTACATAATACTGAAATTTAGATAACCAGTCTTGGCACTTTTCCTACATAATACTGAAATTTAGATAACCAGTCTTAGCACTTTTTCTATCACACCTAGATGGGGCAACTGCTGGAATATTGTTTTTCGAATATTAAATATGACTTTGCGTGTTCCCCAAACAGCAACATCCTCCTTCTCAGTATAAACCATTGCCACTAAGCCACTGTAAGCTACCTTAAAGAGCGTATGAAACGTGAACACGCGCGATTTACTCGAAATTGAACTTTGCTGAAAGGTCAAAAGAAAAAAAA
>JAUKPP010170942.1:0-14512 GCA_032273245.1 Phyllaplysia taylori
CACACACACACACACACACACACACACACACACACACACACACACACACACACACACACACACACACACACAAACCCTCCCTTTCACACACTTACCCAGCCTCCAAAATAACTTTTATATTCACACACTAATGCATACACACTGTCAAACACAAGTGTAAACAAACATGGACGCATACTGGATTTTTGTTATTTTTTAAGTGAAAAAACCCAAAAGCAGCCTCTATTAAATAATATCCTTTTGTACCGGTACTACATCCCACTATCTCATTTATTCCCTTAGCTCTAAGAGCAAAAGAATCTGGCGCTTCTATAAATAAGTAAATTCTAATTATTTTTACCCCTCCCTCCCCCTCGCCCTTCCAGGGATCAGAGGATAGTCAAGTGGGTGACCTCGGCCTTGGACTCCATGACTCGGAGCATCTGACCAGCTTGCCGATGAGGGTGAATCTCCCAGGGCCTCGAGGTGACCGCGTGTGACCGACTTAACAACCACATCCGTTCATCTGACCATCGTCTTCGATCATCTCCTACATCCTGCTGCCCTCACCGACACCACCAATACAACCACCACACCGCCAGTCAGCCGTATCTCTAGAGAGGACTAAGTGGACAAAGACCAAAAGTGTTTCTTGGTGCCGAAATGACCTTATAGTGTTGATGAAGCCGTAAAACGCCAAACAAACAAAGAAATAACTGTATCTTCTAAAAATTGAGAAGATGGAAGCAAGAATTTAAAATAAATTGCACTATTTAGCTTAGCACCTTGTAGAATTCGTTGAAGGAAAATGCATGTCCCTAATTTTTGCCATAGTCTTTGTATCTATTGTTATTCTTCCACAAAATGGTCTTTGGCTGATACAAAATTTTACTGTTTGAATGCGCGATTATGGGCTATTCCACCATGAATAGGTGAGGGGATGACTTAACCAGAGCTTTTAGATACATTTAGTGTCCCCCTTAATATTTTTACCTACTTGAAATATTGATTTAAATCACTTTAACCCTCTTTCTGTGTGGTACACCACAAAAGATGTGTGAAAAAGTAAAAAAAAAATTCTTTCCAAATTCTCCTCTCCCGTAGAGCAACAACATTCTTTAAAGAAGTAGACAAGAGAAATGATTTTTATCTCACAACATTGTTCTAAGGTGAGCGGCGCTTGACGAGCGAAAGAACGTACATGTTTGTTGAATCTCTCACTGCATGTACAAATGTAATTGATAATGAAAGTTTGCAGTCTGTTCCCATGAGATTAGATGTTATGTGATAATATGAGTTTACTAAATCACCAGCGCTGTGGTGTAATGGTTAGGCTCTTCGCCTATCATGCGGAAGGCCTGAGTCTGATCCCACATGCGGAAGATCCGCATTTTTTACTGCTGGGATTTTTTCCCTCTCAGTCTAGGTGGCCCTGACAGGCAGGGTCGAAGTAGCCTGTCTCTTAAATGACCTTACAGTGTTGCAAGGGACGTAAAACTGGCACCCAAACCAAACCAAGATCACTTGAATGATCCTTTAGGGAAATTTGGTTGTATTTCATCAGACAGTCAACATGGCAAAGACATAGAAGTAGTAAGGAATGGGTTATTTATAGAGGTGCCAGCCTCAGCTGTTTTATCCTCTTCTTGTTTTGGTTTTTACTTAAGCACTCTAGCAGGCTTAAGTTTCCCTGGGGGTTGCCATTTGTGTGCTGCGTCAGCAATACTTCGCTGTCATTAAAATCCACATCAGTCAAATTTTTTTTTTATAAAACTTAAAATAAACATGGAAATGTACGTAAAGCACTCATGACCAAAGATACACAGTGCTGATAATGTGCTCCTCACTCATAAACATGCTGCGTCACCTCCCTGCTAATGTCTCCATCTCATACTCGTATGAAGTAGAAATTCGATCAGCCTACAATGTTCACAATCGGCGCTGTGGTGTAATGGTTAGGCTCTTCGTCTATCATGCGGTAGACCTGAGTTCAATCCCACGTGCAGAAGATCTGCGTTTCATCCCTCTCAGTTCAGGGTCTACCTCAATAGTCAGGGTGGAAGTAGCCTGTCTCTTGAATGATCTTACTGTGTTGCATGGGACGTAAAACTGGTAACTTAAGCTCTCATTCACAAACATGCTATGTAATCTCCCCTGCTACCATTTTATCATCATCTTCTATATGACATGAAGTAGAAAGTAGATGAGCCGTCGCTGTTCACAGCTTGAGAACATTCCCCACTGTCAGTCACATCCGGGGTCATGACCCCACCACCTCCTCTCCTCTGATGCAATGATGAATTTGAATATTAACGTAAAAAATCGATATGGTCATTGTAATTCTCTGAATGTGTAAGTCTGTTACGTCTAGTTTTATTTTGGAGATAATTTTTTTATTCTGAAAATCTTTTAGCCAATAATAACACTAAGTTATATCAAGTGAAAGTGTTAGCGTTTTCTGTTGTTAGGGACTTATGGTATTTCCGTCAGTGAAGGGGAATAACCAGATAAAGATATAAGATATATGTCTGGGAGAAAAAGGTATATTCTGATTCTTTATGAAGTATGGACTTACATGCATATGAAGAATTACAAGGACAATATAATATCATTGTGATGTATTGTTTGAATATTACTCTCAGCCAATCACTGTTCTACATGGATTTGTCAATTGCTTTGTCATGCCTCCATGGAATGTTCGTTTCTTGTTTGCAAATTGCCTGTATTTGCAAAAGTAAGCTTTGTACTTAAAAGACGTCAGAATTCTGCCTGAGATATTTCTTAGACTCTTTTTTTTTTGGTATTATATATTAACTGTGTCTGGGAAATATGACATCTAGCAAAGTACATGGTATGAGCTTGTTAGTAAGTTGTTGTTTTTTAGCTTTTGATATTGGACTCTGTGTTGCTTGTATGGATTTATTTTTGTCTCTCTGAATCTGATGAATATCACATGAAAAACCCTCAATTAACCCCAGTTGTTTGTTTATTCATGAAACATATCTCTGTGTTCAGTCGAATTATGTTCCATATGCAGAGTTTTACCAGCGGTCGAGTTTATGGTGAATAGGTGTGATCAATGGCTCTTGTTTTCCCAGTGAATGTTCATCGGAGTGTGAGAAAAGTACCAAGTAATTTTGTTCCATTTCATGTATTTCCTATGTTATGATGGTTTGTAAAACTTTTAATACTTTAATAAGGATGTGACAGATATATGCTTATAAACCCTTTCAAGCACGTTGCATTGTTGACAGGCAGGGTCAAAATAGTCTGTCTCTTAAATGACCTTACAGTGTTGCAGGGGATGTAAAACAGGACACCAAACAATTTAATGAGGTGGAGGCTACTTTAGCGTAAAGTGACTTCTCGACTAGAAGGCAACAGTTTGGACCATAACCTCAAATTTTTTGGGGTATTCAGAACAATTCTCTATTAGAAAGTATTTTTAGCACTTAGTGTTGTAATGAAGCCTTCTATACATAAAAGAAAACGTTACTTTCCCAACTAGTCAACTATTGGAGCGTATTCCAGTAAGAGTTGGAGACATAGATTGTGTTTTTGATTTGAAAAGTTTTTTAAAAAAGCGTTGTGTTGTGTGGTTTTTTAAATGGCATTTAAACCTTGTAATAAAAAAAAAATTGGGGAAAGATACAGTTTGATAGCAAGTGGTTGTGTTGCTGTACAAGTAGGGTTGGGTTATTTGTTCGGTTATAATGAGTTTTAGACATGGTTTCAAATTGTGGTGATATGCAACTTGTTTTAGCAGGGTGTATTACAAAGTGTGCTCATTAGCCGTATGCCTATTACAAGTAAACAGATTGATCAGGGTTTTGTGATTCATAATGCGTTTAGATTTCTTTCAGGCAAACATATGCAGGGTGTTGTGTGGTGGCATTGCCGTTCTGATCAGCTCCTTGAACGCCAAGTTGTTCACGAGATATAGAATCTCTTGTTGTTCAAAACATTTTGGGATCGTTGTATTGATGTGTGAGTACGATCTATCATGTTTTCTTTTGTTTAAGAGCTTTGTCATGTTTACTAAATGCTAATAATGTTGTTTTGATATATAGGTGGGTTATGATTGTCACTTAACATGTGACATTAATGTGTTATCATATTATATTTTATTATGCTTACGTTTTTTTTTTTTTATGAAGTATGCTGTTCAACGTATACTCTACCTGCTCTTCAGATATTGTATATGAGTGTTGCAATTTGTGTTTGCAAAATATTTTCTTGTGCTGAAGAAGGGTATTGGAATGTTTCCTGTTGTCTTTTTTATTTACGTATGTCACATTGAAAAAGTTCATAAAATGCCATGAAGTATGCGACATGCTTGTACGGGGAATGGGTTTTCTGATCTTTATGTTTTGCAATCTTTTCACAGTTTCTCAGATTTGTGCTGGATATTTCTTTCTTCCTTCCTTCCTTTCTTTATGGGTGGTCAGCAGGTGCTGGGTGTGGTCTGCTTCTTCTACTTCTTTCCTTGTATTGCTGTTGTTCTTATATACTCCTCTGCATTGATTAGGTCTCATGGTGCAGACAGTGCCATGAAACCGCAACGAAACAAACAATCTGAGACTGCTTTCAAAGACTGATTGTGGGTGATTGGCGGTCACTCTGGTGTGGTCTGCTCCTTCTACTTCTTTCTTTATGTAGCCATTGTCTTAATCGACTTCTTGGTACTTATAGCGTCGATAGTGCCGTAAAACCTCAATTACATGAACAAACAAAGACTGATGAAATACAGCTGATTTAATGCAGCTGACGTGTTTGAGTGTTTCACAACTATAGCCAAATCCGTATTGGTATTTGTGTATTTGTCATACCAAATCCCTCTTATTGTATTAGTCATAAAGGACCATCATCAGGATTTGGGATCTGGGGTTACAGAGATTATCCACCAATGTTTGTGCAAAGGATGGGAGTTCGATCCTTACAGTGAACAAGCATCTCTACGTCCACGCTCAGATTTTGTGTCTCTCTCAGCCCCAATTGGCCCTGATGAGCAGGATAAAAATAACTGGCCTCTAAAATGGCCTCACACTCTAACAAGGGGCGTAGAATCCAAACCAATCGAAAAGCAGAGAAATGCACCTAGCAACATAGAGTGTATTTTATTGTACATGTAGATATGTTTCAGCTAGATTGTACTGTGTGAGCGGAACTTCTTTAATGCAATTGTAAATATACTCCCTTGCCCTTCCTTTCCCCTTCAATATGTTTGCTAAAAGTGACACCACACCACAATCAACATTATTGTGTAGCTTATTTCAAATCAATATTTGCTTGGATAAAAGTAGTTTTGCTAAAGAGATTTGAGAATCTAGCTTTTTTGCACTACCCGGTATTCCCGAAAGTCCAATCTTCTTGCGTGCGGTTACTACTGTTAGGAGGTAATTCCGCTCCCCCCACCCCTCCCACATCCCAAATGCTTTTTAGCACAAAACCAAATGAATGTCGAATATTTTCCTTCATTTTGCTGCCCATGGGCATTCACTTTTGAACACTATGCGGAATTGCACCCTTTTCTTATTACTTGTGGTGTAACCTTTGTGGCAAGTGAGTGATGTGTGGTGTTTATCTCGTTGTGACGTTCAGTTCTTTGCAAAATATGAATTTCATAATGCACAGATTTTCCCCCCTTTTCCTTACTTAACAAAATACTTAGATAAATATAGACTGTACCTAAATAGAAAATATACATCTTTTGTCACCTTTTTGCACAAGTATATGTATATTTATACCAAGGCTTCAGTTAATTTTCTTTGACCCAGTATGTATGTTTAGAAAGGTATTGCCAAAAAAGCCTCTATGAGTAAACTTATTTAAACTTGTGATTGCTAAATGTAGGTGATGTCACACACTATAGGGGTTGTGGAGGGAAAGTCAATTGGAAAATAGGAAACTAGGATGATGTGTGTGCAATCAAAGAGTTACATTGCCTAGTTCATAACTCCGTAATACTTTCTTCAGAAAAGACTATTTGATATGTTTTTATGGTGAAAATGAAAAAACCCAACAACACTGGGTAATGTGTAGTTTGATTATTCTAGTTTTTCAGAACATGACCATTCGCAATGGCTAAGACAGCAAAAGAAGCTGGTGCCTCTATAAATTATAAATAACTTTTAGCTGACCGTTCTCACATCGACATTTATAACTCCAATCAATATGAATCAAAGTCTCTTCAAGTTTAGAAATGACTTTGTGTTGTTATTATGTTATTGTACAATCAAAAGTTTCTACTTGAGAGCTCGGCACACTTATTTGGCTTTTTACTACGTAGCTTCACGCAAAGCCTTGCATTTGATTGGATATTTTGTACCCTCAGTTGTTTTATGCCCTGCTGATTCTTCAATACTTATCAATAAAATATTATGCCTCTGTTCTCATAGTAAGAACCGGCGCTGTGGTGTAATGATTAGGCTCTTCGCCTGTCATGCAGAAGACCTGAGTTCAATCCCATGTGTAGATAATCTGCGTTTTTTTCTGCTGGGATCGTTTCCCTCTCAGTCCGGGTTGGCCCTGACAGGCAAGATCGAAGTAGCCCGTCTCTTAAATGACCTTACAGTGTTGCAGGGGACGTAAAACTGGTAACCAAACCAAACCAAATCAAATATCATGCTTCTGTAGTCACAGTGAGATCGCAGGTTCAATTTCAATAGGCTGGACACTTGCTCATGAAGACTATCTGATACCACCACACAACCACCCTCCACCCTCCCCCTTTTCCAAGTCTTTTGTGTTTTCTTGTACATACTTAAAGTCAGCCTCATACTTATTCTCTGTAGTGGTTCAGTACCATATCATACTTTTTGTTTTGTGGGTTGCATAAGTTATTCATAACGAGCCCCAAAAAGGAATCCCACGATTGAGTAAGACTATTGAAATCTGATGAAGGTAACATAGAGAAGGATGTGATTTCATGTCTCTATCCCCTTGATTCGATGTACTGCATGGACATTGAAAGAGAGAATGTTACTATTAGAATAAAATTACCTCAAAGGTTTTCAAGGGGCGTGACACCAAATCTGGCCACTAATCAGCCTTCTAGATCAAATTCACTGTAAGCCAAAATGTATTTGTAAACAAGCCTTGCCCCTCTGCATTGATTTCTGCTTTGTAAATGGCCATTGTTGAAACTTTTGGCAGTTGTACTCGGCTTTTTCACTCTCAGTATCTATCTGCTGCGAGTGTCGGGTTTTCTTTCTGTGTAATAATTCGTTTGTCAGTATAGTCTGAGGAGAGTGTGCTAACATCTTTAAGAGAACTTTCCATACCATATCATTTATCATGGCCTATGTGTTGGGCTGGTTGATAGTAGATCCTTTTCAGTGCAATATTTGTAGAGACTGTCTATATTGCTGGTCAAATTTGGTGACAATTTGGAGAGAGATGTTTTCAATTTAATAATAATAATAATAATAATAATGGTATTTGTATAGCGCCTTCCCTTAAAAATTTTCAAGCTCAAGGCGCTTCACAGAATAGTAAAATAATTTATGACATGGACAATTGTAGAATTACAGATTAATTTCTTCTACTCACAACAGGTGTCAGTACATGTATATCTAATGTGCTAAAGTGTGCATTGATTGCTTGTCCAAAGTGATAGATGTACCGGTACCTCAACGCAGGCTGTGTTAAACTTAAATAAGCTTTTGGTGAGTGGGCATTTACTAATCACCAGCTTTTATTTTATTGAAGTTTGGTTTTATTTTCACCCTTTCTCTGATTTTTGCTTTCCAATTAAAAATAAAAGGTAACTTTAATTACTACTTCACTATTTTACCTTTGCAATTTAACAATTAAAATAGAATTTTATATTTGCTCCTTTTTGTGAGACGCAGTGAAATAATGATGATACTAAAGTGTCTCTCCAACAGAGGTGCTACAAAATGGTATCGCAGAGGATTCCAGAGAGGTTGCAAGGCCTGTGGTTTATACAAATAGTAGTTGAAGTAACAAGCCCCCAACCAAAAGGGTTTGTACGTATTTCATATTAAGAGCAATCTCTTAGTTGAAGTTACAAGCCCCAACCAAAAGGGTTTGTACATGTTTCATATTAAGAGCTGTCTCTTACGAACTAATATGTTAGAATCTGGTGCAATTCAATGTAATGAGGAGGCTTTGGTGATTGGAGAAGTGTATTGGGTGATGCTGTGACAAGCGGGTCTTTCTGCTAATGTACAGTCAAAGTGAATCAGTCTAGGCCGGCAAATCATTCTTTGTACAAATACACTAATATTAATAATATATCATATCAACACTGTGATCCCCTTATTGTATCTATGTAGCATATTATTGTTACAATCACACTCTATATCATTAAGTTTGTCTTTTCGGAGGAAATTTCTGTTCTCAAGCAATGATTCTATAAACTCCTAAAGCTTATGGAAAAGAAATAAAATAATATAGGCTATAAAGTTTTCAGAAAAATCTGAATTATCAAGATTATTAGCATGGCAAAGACAGCTTTGATTTTTATAATAAAACTGATTTTTAACAAGTATTCTGATCGTTTAGCTACCAGTGCTGTGTCAAGAAGCGTGCAAAATCAAATATTTACACTTGTTTGTTTTTTATTTTTGTATCAAGTTTCATGTGGGGCGTCTTTAGATAGTTCTAAGATAGCTCCACAATCACATGATATTATTTCTTCATGCTATATATAACTGTCCCTACCCCACCTTAATGAGCAACGTTTTTTATGAAGATGTTGTGTAGAGATTATATATATATAATATATATGGTTTTGTTTTGTTTTGTTGGTTTGAGGTTTTGATGGTTTTGGGGTTTTGTTATTACAAAAATTACGTTGTGTATCTTGTCTCTGAAGTGAAATGTTTGCTTGTGTGACTTTGTACAACTGCATAACAAAGAAAGTGTTGGATTGGAAACCACAGGGTAAGAGATCAAGGGGTAGGCCACGTGGAACCTGGAGAGGAGTCAGAAAATGATATACAGAGAAGTGGAAAGTCATGGAATGAGGTTAAAAAGCTAGCCCAGGATAGAGAAAAGTGGAGAGTGTTTGTTTGTGGCCTATACCCTGGTCCAGGGTGAGAAAGGCAATGATGATGACTTTGTAACTGTTATAAGAATATCAGACTTGTGTGGGAAAATAGGTAAATTGTGCGGCTCCTGTAGCGTAGTGCAAGTGCGGAATATTTGTAGTTTTTAGTAGAATGTATCCCCCTCGCTGTTTGTTATTTTTGTCTCTTTAGTCGTGACGACAAGAACGTTCTTAGCAAAGTTGCCAAACTTTAAGCTGCTCAACAGTGTTATATTCATGACGTATCTTGAAACGCTTACACATGGTCAAGGTGGATGGTGTGCTCTGTGGTTTTCTCTCTCTTTCTCTCTCTCTCTCTCTCTCTCTCTGTCTGTCTCTCTCTTTTGCTTTCTCTCTCTCTTGCTTTCTCTCTCTCTCTCTTTCTCTCTCTCTCTCTTTCTTTCTCTCTCTCTCCCTCTCTTTCTCTCTCTCGTGTCTCTCTCTTTCTCTCTCTCGTGTCTCTCTCTCTCTTTCTCTCTCTCTCTCTCTCTCTTGTTGTGAAGTGCATTGGAGGTGCTTGCTTCATCCCAACTACTTCGAATAAGGGGATCCAACAAAAGAAAAATTATGAAGTTTTAAAAATGTTTTTATATTTTGTTGGGATCATTAAACCGTAAGGCTACTCAAATCAAATTGATTTCAGGATGCATGTCATTGATTCTTTTACATAAGGGCGAATGGCACAAGGGATGTAGTGGGGTATTCGCCTCTTTGCTAAACAATCAGCGATATATATGTCTAGGCATAGTTGTGTTTGGTTGCATTAGAATGTGCTTTCTTTTGATGTTGTGTGAGAACCTGAGAGATAAAGGGAAGAGTGATTGACTTGAGCAACTTAATGCTGTTTTTTTTAATTATATCATCAGTCTATGTACACTCTTAAAAATAGTTAGGGAACACTGTTAAATATGTATGCATTTTTCATGTGGCATTAATACATTTCTGTTATAACTTTAGTGATGATACCTGCTGTATTTGAGGAGTCAGTTCAACAGTGTGTACTGTATACAGCTTTAAAAACATTGTGTGTTTGAGTTGTGAACACGAGGCAGGTGCGAAAACGTGCTAATTCCTCAAAAAGATGCATATTTTTAAAAGGTGAAAAAAAGTTATACTACCACGGTTAAGGTGTGTAAAGAAAGCTTCTGTGTGATAAATCATTATGTTGAGTGCACACTGAGCCCACTTAATAACTATAAAAGCCTTTTCTTTAGTCGAATGTTATAACAGAAATGTATAAGTGCCATATATAAAATGCATACATATTTACCGGTGTTCCTTAACTTTTGTTGACTAGTTTATTTTCTTAACAGCTGAGTAACACACAATGTTCTGTATTATTTGAGAGTCACATTCCTGATTGATTTGGAGCGAACAACATTGTTACAGTGTATTGAGGACTGAGTCTTTTTTATTTGTCGGGGGTTTTGTTGTACTTTTGACGTCTGGAATCAATATATTGACCATTCTCATTTTGTACCATGATAACACAGCAGTTGTGCTGGCATTAATATATTATGAACTATTTTGATACTGTTACTCACCATTATATCGTTGATTGTTTTGCATAAGGGCGAATTAGTAGTAAAGAGTGGGTTATTTATAGAGGCGCCAGCCTCAGCTGTTTTAGCCTCTTCTTGTTTTGGTTTTTACTTAAGCACTCAATCAGGCTTAAACTTTCCTGAGGTTTGCCATTTGTGTGCTGCATCAGCAGCACTTCGCTGTCACAAAAACCCCCCACATCAGGCAAATTTTTATGTCATAAGGGCGAATAGTACAAGGAATGCAGTGGGGTATTTGTCTCTTTGCTAAACAATCAACAATATATTGTCCCAACTACATTTACACTGCAGAAGGTAATATGTCGTGGAAACAGTGTTAGTGAGTTGTGAGTCACATTTCGGCCACGTAGGCTTATTGGTATCCTCCGAAAGACTGTTTGTTTGACTTTCAAATAGTGAAAACATTGTCCTGCTAGTTTTATCAGGAGTTGAGATATGGTTGTTTATATTTGGCAAACCACATACCCAAGGGAGAAGAGAAAAGAAAAACTATGAGTTGGACAATGTGTTCTTGGCAATTGTTTTTTAGTAAATATTTGCCTCATTTGGTGAAATGTCATTGTCAACACAAAAGGTGACCGATTTTGCCATGTATCCATAATCAACAAATGGCTGATTTGGACAAAACATGTGACATGTACTGGACAGTCCACCTTCCTCAACCCTGAGGCTAAAACAGCAAAAGAAGCTGGTGCCTCTATAAATGAGTAACTTCTTATGTCTAATTAGTGTACAGTCAGGCCGAAGACCCGAGTTCGATCCCAAGCGCGGACAATCTTTTTTTTTTTTCTGCTAGGATTTTTTAACCCTCTAAGCCCGGGTTGGCAGGCAGGATCAAAGTAGCCTGTCTTTTAAATGACCATACCATGTTGCAGGGGACGTAAACCTGGTAACCAAACCGATCTCTCATTCAAAGTTTATGTTTTAATGAGGGGGGGGGGGGGTCTAAAGAAATTTTTGTTTTAGCAGTTAGTGCACTTGCACTTTCACTATAGCGCTATAATGGCCCCCAAACGGTGTAGATATCCCAACAGTGCCATACAATGGTATTACACCTATTTACAAAATTAAAAATGAGGTCTGGTTTTTTTTGTTTGTTTTTTATATCAGCAATGGTTTTTTTTCTTTCTCTCTCCTTTCTTGATGGGTCTATTGGTTATTGTTGTTGTTTTTTAACCCTATACATGTCAGCAATAGTTATGTTTTTTTCTGTCTCATTTCTTGATGTCCTTTTTTTTCTGCACAAGTCTTTATCTGCATTATATTCTTTTGGAAAATATTTGTTATGAATTTATGTGAGGTCATGAGCTGCTGTTTGGTGAATTAAATAGAAGAATTCTGTGTTTGTACGCGTAATTTATTCTTTCGATTCGTCGGGTCAAAGTTTTAAAACAATTTTCATCCACGGTTCCATTTATATGTATTTGGCAATTAAGCAGTGCTTTGTGAAATGTTGGTAAGCAGATACGCATATATATATAATATATATAGGATATTGTGCCAATTTTAACTTTGTATCGAGGTCTCTGGTCTCGTTTTATAACATAATCTCTGCCTCTCAGAAAACTGCTAAGTCATGTTTTAGCCGTAAATGGTGGAAATGTGAAAAACGGGGTTTCAGAGCATCTTCCTAAAAAGAAAGTTGACAGGAGTTGGTAATAGTTATCAATTGTTACTGCTATAGTGTATCTTGATATAAAAAAATAATCCATGAACTAGTCGTAGAATGTGGTCATTAGTACATGTATTAGTACATGTGTGTCAATCTTCCCATCACTTGATGAGGCTGGAATAAACTTTCGTCAGACTAACTCTCTCTTCTTTTTCAACTTAGAATTGTGTTTTTCCCTTCACTAATTGCTGTGCTGTGTGGTTTGCTGAGATAGATATAATAAATAGAAGTACTTGATAATTTACAGCCAGTGGTTGGACAGTAGATGTTTTAAATTTTTACATATTTTACTATATTATACTCATGTACAGTAGAGCCCGCATTAGTCGACGTCGCTTGGACTATTGAAATCACGTCGAGTAAAGACAGTCGGCTTAACGGATATCGGTGTAGTAAATAAAGAAAAAGTTGGGGATTCCAAATCGTGTCGAATTAATCTGATTGTCGAGTTAATAGACGTTGAAATATGCTGATTCTACTGTACATGTTTTGATATAAAATGAAGTAGGCTACTTGATAATTTAAGGGTAGTGATTGTTTAGTAGATGTGTTTTTGTATTTTGAGTGTACTTGCAGCCTTGTGGGTAGCAAGTTATTTGAAACCCGTGAGCTCTTAGTCGCCTGCAGATTGGCTGATTCTTTAATTAATTTTTATGCTTTTTTTTCCTGTTATATAAATGACAATTCACAAAACTAATGTGCAAAATGTATATTGTTTGTAAAATTATGATAATATTATTGTGTATGTATGCTTGCGACTAGAAATCATTGTGAGTAATCGGTGTATCTGTGTGTAATGGTTTGTTTGTTTCTCCTCTTCAGTGGCGGAGCTGGGCTTTTTGTAAGCCTACATGATGTGATTTACTAAAGTGAATGCGGAAAATGCTTTGTGACCAGTGAGAAGTTTGTTCCAACTTTGCTGTTATATTACTGTATAATATAATAATTATTATTATGTTATCTTCCTCCTTTCCCCTCTGTTTGGTATTCATGTCTGAGAATTCTCAAGACGAAATAAAGAAACATTCACTGCTTCTCTAGCATCAACGATGTGGGTTTTTGTCCTTTTGTTATTATAGCTTTGGGTTTTATGATTGCTCGTGGTATCGAACTCGGATCTTCTGTGTGATTGACGAAGAACCTAACCATTACACCACATTCGCTGGTACGCAATGTTTGAATAATATTAATACAGATTTTCTGCCCCCTTGTAAAAAGCATACAATGAATATAATTTGGAAAAACTGGCGTTGCGGTGTAATGGTTAGGCTCTTCGCCTATCATGCGGAAGACCCGAGTTCGATCCTCAGTCGCGGACGATCTGGGGTATTTTTTCTGCTGGGATTTTTTTCCCTCTCAGCCCGGGTTGGCCCTGACAGGCAGAGTTGAAGTAGCCCATCTCTTAAATGACCTTACAGTGTTGCAGGGGACATAAAACTGGTCACCAATCCAATCCAAAATAACTGCATTTTCCTAGCGAAACAATTCCAGCCACACACTTTTACACCAGTTTAGAAAAAACATTGACAAAGAACAGTGAGTGCGGAGTATTTATTGATGATGAGATCTTGCAACACTTGCTACAGGAGAACAGAAAAAAAAGGAGGTTAAGTCTGCAAAGTAGATTAATCTTGATGCACAAACATGATAGGCCGGACTTTGAATGATTTAAAATATTGTAGTAGAACATTGACGACTGCTTGATGTCTTTGATATTATTATTATCACAAACTGCAAGAACAAAAGTGTCACAATAGATAAAGATATTATGCGTTATAAATATATGAATACGTGTAGGAATGGATTTTCTGCTCAGGCCGTATGAGTAAGAGCAATGCTACCCTAATGGGTGATGAGATGATGAGATTAGATGAGGTGACTTGAGTGGGGTTGAGATGAAGAAATAAAATGAGATGAGATGAAAAGATGAAATGAGATTAGATGACTTGAGGTGGGTTGAGACGAAATTAGATGAGGTGGGTTGAGACGAAATTAGATGAGGTGGGTTCTGGCCCTGCAGTTTTACGTTCCTGCGCGGCCGCGTATGCGGCCGCGTAATCCGCGTAATTTGGGTCCACACGCGTAATTTCGCATAATATCCGATTTTCATGAGCATAAAAATTAAAATTATTATTTTTTCAAAGTTTTTAGAAAAAAATCGAAGCCATTTGGGGACGACTTTTATAAATTTACCGGAAACACTCTTCTGCATTTGGAAATAAGCATTTCCGGTTTGCAGTAAAC
>JAUKPP010171053.1:0-14510 GCA_032273245.1 Phyllaplysia taylori
CCAAATCTCGCCCACCTAATGGGAATCTAGTGTTAAACTGTGTATTTCTACGCGTTCTTAGGTGGGCGAAAACTGGGGCAACCTAGATCTAGATCTAGAGATATATCACGGGATTCACCAAGTCTCTATCAAACCGGTATCCAATATGGCCGCAACGTAAAATAAAGAAGAGGGGACCGGGACTGTGGGCTGTGGACTGTTGTTGTTGTAGTGATTAGTGATTAGATCTAGTTAGATTAGGTTAGGCCTGGCCCAGTCAGTGTCAGTGTGTTGCCGTTGCAATTATAGGAATTTATAATGGACGATCATAACAATTAACACAATAATAACAATAACATAATTTATCTGTATACTGTATGGTTTCCAGTTCCAGATCTAGACAACCAAATGTGCAAGTCAGATACACTACTGGCACAATCACTCACAATAAATTGAGTCTTGAATATCGAATAACAGATGGCAAGTTCAGTTTTTACAACTGAGATTGTAGCAGCAGGCAGACGCATTCACTACTCTGGTCTTGCCAGGACTGATGGTTGACCAGAAGGCCGCAATAATCTCAGTGTACTTTGGCAAAATTTTTATCAGACGTAAACCTTGAGGGTAAATGTCTTGCAGTATAGCAGTTTGTACCTGACAAACCAAAAACGTTGCTTATTATCCTTTTCATTTCATTAAGTTTTGTTTCAGAAATGTTGCAGATTGACAGCAATAGGCTGGTCATCGTTGCCTTTGCCTATCTCCTAATCTACATGTACTTATAACTGCCTCAACAGAAATTCACTGACACTCTCTGACACTGACTTTCTACCATTCTCGGACTCTTTTTCTCTGCCTCACTGAGGCCTTAACTCAAAACACCAAAAAAGTGGAGATAGAACCCTATAATTCTGAGGCTTCGAACTGCTGTGCTCGCTCTGCCTGGTGGGCAAAGAGCCTAATCAGTGCACCCAGACACCAGTCAGTTGTTTGTGGTAGCTCTAAGGTAGCTGTAGTGGATGTTTTACCATTAAAAATAGAGGGAAAGAGAGAGAGTCTAGATCTAAATTGCTATCACTTTTAAGTTAGCCTTAATAAAAACAATGGAGATGGAACCAAAATGCGACGGAACTAACGTTTGTGCTAAATTCTGAACCATTATGGTTCCATCTCCAAACAAGGGTAGTCCATATCAAATAATCGAGGGCACCCACAGGTCTGTAATTTTAGCTTTCATTTGTTGTTATAGTCCATAGCAACTTTAAAAAAAGTAAAAATATGTCCTATATATTACCAGAGCGCCGCTTGGTAGGGGCAATGTTATTTCAATCGCGATTTTCTCGAAACCGCCCCGAGTGGAGATGGAACCCTATACATGTAATTCTAAGGTCAAGGCATCTCTGTCGTTGTAGCCCCCCCCCCCCTCTCTCTCTCTCTAGTCTCTCTCTCTCTCTTTCTTCCGCAATCTATTTGTTGTCTCCGTTCCAACATGTCTCTCTCACTCTCTCTTTCCCTTCCGTGTTTGAGTGTACATGTGTTTGCGAGTGTGTTAGCGTGTGCAAGAGCGGACTGGGTATAAAAAAACGGCATGTTTTTTAATTGTGTATGTTCGTTCAACAGTGACTTAGGCAAAACAGCACATTGGCAATTCTCGAAGAACAGGCTGCATGTACTGGAATTACGTTGTGAGTATGATTTCCCTTCCAACCTTAGGCACTGGAGTAAATAAGAAAAAAAATATCACGAAAATAGAGCTCGATCGATTCCACCACGGAGGGAATTCATTTCTTCACTTAGAGAGAACAATCGGAACGTAGAGAATTGACTGAGACCCCAAGAATGCCCGAGAAATACATACTGTACCAGAAAGACCGACACACAGTAGGATACCATGAGTGTGATAATAGAAAAAAAAACCAAACGTTATCACGCTCAAAGAACGGATATATGCACTAATGTTAAGAGTTACCCTATCAAGAACTGGAGACAGGCATTCTGTAAATATATTTTTGTCTCCAAATGCACAAACCAGAAATATTGTCTGCAAAGAAAGTCCTATAATAATCAGACCTGATCGTTTGTTCTGATATAAAATGTTTCATTGGTTTGTAGGTTTCTTTGCTGCCATTGTTATGTTTCATTTCAGCATAAAAACTTACAAGATTTCCTTCTGCTCCACCCTTCCTTTTCAGATTACCCCAAGCAAAGCCAGGTTCCCCAGCTAATGTAGTATACTTTACTATCTGTTTTGTTAATGTCTCTGATCTAAATAACAGAACAGTTTTATTATTTATAATGAAAATCCTAAACTTTGTTCTTGTCCTGATGTTTCCGAATTTCCAGACTGCTTTACTCTACATGTAGTCTACACCAAAAAGGTGCTGGCGAACTTTTCCTCATGGCATGGATGCAACTGCATCTTGAGATTCTTAGGGTACAATCTGGTCGACACATTTAATGGTTTAATCTTAATCCCGCTTGATTATTGCTGAGATGTGTAGGTCGATCCATTATGCTTTTTTTTTTTGCGTTTTAAAAGAATCCTGTTGAATATATTATTATATAGATATCTCCAACTTAGTTTTATTTGGACCTAATGTGTTTCCCACTGACGAGCACTTATGAGTGATGGGATTTTAACAATATTTTTAATATTCTTTTTAATTTTTTTTTTATCTAAGGGTACGCTACAGGACCCAACGTCGCGAAGAATTGGCCTGCTGTGAAGGTCTGCATGTCGTCAGAGGCGACTAAATGACCCCTTAAGTTTTGTTTCCTGAAACTGAAATACAGGCAGTATTGTAAGATGCAATAGGCCCTAAGCAACCAGAATGCAGATTATTATTTTTTTTTCCCCAGGTGATTCATGGTAGGCATACATGGTAGACTTTGAATATAATATTTTCACTACTGTTTGTCTTTCCACACGCGTTGAATTTAAGTTAAACTGAAGTAAAAATTACAAAGCTCAACCAGACCTCAGAGATGGAAAAAGATGACATGATACATGGTAGACTGTTTAATGAAGATAGTGACAAATTTTCGACTGGACACCAGTCTTCCTCAGGTCACAGTCACAATGAATTTAAGTTACAAACGCTGTCGAATCCTTTGTGATCCCAGATTGCAGTAGGGGCCTATCTCTGTCGGAGAGCTACAACTTTCATCCTAGTCTAAAACTGAAACACCTCGGCCCTCCATGCTGGGGGTTTAGTAATATATAGGCTCTCAACCCTATCTTATAAAAGAGTACATACGTTACAGAAACATGTAACAGGGAAAGAACACCTAATTCCTTGGGTGACGATGGGGCCATCTTTAAAAAAATAAAATAAATTGTCGATGTAAAATTTTAATGTACGACACTAAAAAAACGTGGAAACTGCTAAACTGTCAGATAAATAGACAGCGCAGTTTTATGTGGATTTGGTTCAAACGCCGTGAGATATTGGATCGACACAGACACCGGATATCGATCGATAGGTTCGGTTTGTCAGGTAGTTTCATTGAATTGTGTGTTGGCGTTGATTTGAGCAGGTGCACAAATATATAATATATTTTTCGCTAAATTGAATGGAAAATTTGTAAAAGTTTGGGAATTCAGCATTTCAATATCAATTTGAAATCTGTGACTCCCTGGTTTGGTTGACTTCTAGCTAAAGAATTTGAGGCCATATATATTATATTAAATCGAAATGCGTTGAAAGGCAGCTTGGCAACATTTTCTTTCCGGAAACGATCTTATTTATATGAAAACAATTTCCTACGTCTTGATTATTTTCTCCCAGCACTGAAGAGGGATAGTAAACAAAAAGAAACGTGATGACCAACCAAAGAAGTTGCTAGAATTCAGTAGAATAATATCAGAAACACTAGTCCCTCGAATAAATAGATGAGACAGCAGTAAACTGGCACTGGCTGTGGACTTTATACAGCTCTATCACGGGGTAATAATTTGATATAGAAATTCTAGATCTAGAGCTCGTTGGTCGTGTTTGACTTCTTGAGTCTTGAAGAGAAATGGGGTGTGACAACAAACAACGACTCACTAGGCTAGATCTAGGCCTAACTATGATGAAGAGGACTAGCGTAGGGTGGCTACTTTTTACAGTTTGCTAGTAATCTGTTACTTTATAAAATTATAGTATAGTAATAATAGAGAAGTTGTTCGAAATTGTTCTTCCTTTTTCATGATATTGGGCGCCGAAATGACCTTATAGAGTTTATGGAGCCCTAAAATCCTAAAACCCTAACCAAAACAAAACAATTTTTCATGATAAAACGACAGCAGAAAATTCTACAAAAATATGAATTTAATGCAACATACCTTGAACTTGTGAAGGTTTACATGGGCATGTCTGTTTTTTATGCAAATTCCTGTGGATCAAAAAGACACTTGTGACGTGGTGTTTATTATTAGATATTCACTGCAACATGTTTCGATATTCTGCCAAACACATTTTGATGTGCCACCAAACACATTTCTTTCAAGTTGTTCATTCAGCCCATGGTCTTCGTACTTGGCCAGGCTTTCTGCCCTGATGGGCGGGCAGTCTCACTGGGGTGTTTCCACTGCTGGACTGGACCAGAGGTCCCTCCTTTGCTATCGCCATGAAATGCCTGAAAAGAGCACCATTCTGTTTCTGTGTTTTTTTAAAGAAAACCACAGAAGCCATGAAAAACCTCTGGTAGTCACGTGCCAGTTGGTAGTGTCTAAGGCCAACAAGTGACCTCTGCAGCTCACGGAACTGCGCCTCAACTAAACTCTGTAGAATATTGTACAGGTCTGGCAGCTCTGTTGCTGCCAGCTCATCCTCTGTTTCAGGACAGGTGTTGAAAAAAAAAGAAAATGTTCAGCATCAGAATTGCGGTGCAGAAACATGGGAAAGAGAAAGATGGAGAGGGGCAGAGAGAAAGAGAGATTAAATTCATGTGATTGATTTGATATTTCTAAAATTGCAAGAGATTGGGTAGAGGGGAGGGACGGGATTTCTCCCATTTTAACTGATAGGCCCATGCATATTTTTCAAGACTCAAGACTTCATCATAACACATAGCATTAGCACCTCACATCTCAGGCCATCCATGCTTTCAGTTTACAACTTTGCAGGCACCACACAGATGCTGCACTCTCTGTTTCCGGCCTCGAGGAATATTCGCTCATAATGTTTTATTCTTGAACTGCGCAATTGACAAGCCCCACGGTGAGGGGTGGTTACACTGTGTGAATTCGGTTTTCACTCTCACTCGATCAAAGCAGTTTGACTACTTTTGGTCCCATGATCCAAAGGGAGCGTAATGTAACTCAAACTGGGACACTAGTCCAAACGTATTTAGCTAGTGACTTGAAATTCTTGGTAAATAGAAGAATGTCTTTTCATTTTTTAGAACAAGTCTTTTCGTGTCATTCCATGTCTTATTGGTGCCTTACCGTGATTTATCGTGTCCTTATGTGTCTCTTGCTGAAAAGAGTGACCGATTAAAATGACTGTTCATCACTTTTGAACAACAAATAACTTCAAGTATGCACGTAATGTTCAGTGATCTGAATCTCTGTATCTCTATGTGGTGCCTTGATCATATAGCCTGATCTTATGGTCTTCTCTGTGGCCTGAGTGTTGCGATCTGAAGATGTTGCAAGGGAGGCGGCAGAGTCTGGTAGCTAACATACATATTCCTGGTGGCGCTATTGGAAGTTCAGTTGTCTTGGTGGTTCTGACTGATGGTGTGTTGGTGATGACTCTAATAAAAACTTGTGTCAGATGTTCAACAGGGTTGAACCGACTCAGATCATGGCACCTCTCTTCTGTTGGAAGCAAGTGTCACCTGTTTTGTCCCACAACTCCTGCCTTTGTTTTGATGGTGTACAAGTGAGGGGTGTTTGCTTTCTTTGAGGACCACTGTTGGTTCCCAGACACTGTTAAGACTGTATCAGATGTAATCGCCAAGTTTTAGTTCAGGATTGAAATATTTTGATCCTGACCACTTTCTTTTGCTTTCTTGAATAGTCCTTTTACTGTTTGAAGATTTCTCTCAAGGAATCTATTTGACTTTTGAGTGGTTTGGATTTATTGTAACATGTTCAATGTTCCACAATTTTACAAAGTCCTTGAAAGCTTGTGGCGAAAATTGTGGTCCTTTGTCTGACACAAGACGGTACGGGATGCCATGCCTTGCAAGGATGTTTTTCAGATGCCTGATGACAGTATCACGTGTCGTCTGTTCCAGCTTGACCACTTCAAAATATTTTTAGTGAAAGTCACATACAAGCAGGCCTTTTCCTTTCAAAGTGAAATAGATTTTTGGCTGATTTTGCCCATTGATTTGTAATTCACCTTTTCTGTATGTTACAACAGGAATCAGAGGGAAAAAGAGTTAGAACTTTGACAACACCAGATTTCTGCAAGCTCATTGAAGTATTTAGAAGAGTTTCCACAGAATCTTCAGAATGTCTCAGGGTAATGATGCACCGAACCCAAGGCCTGCCAAAGACATCAAGGGTCTACTCAGATTTTGTATGGAAGCGACGCGTGGGGAAGATGCGCAAGGTTCAGGGATAGTTGAACCAATGTCTGAGGAAGTAAGTGACTATTGTTTTTGTGAGACCCTATCAAGCCATCTGTTTTGCCTCTTTTTCTTTTTCCGCGTTCTTGTTCGCTTTTTTCTATATATGTGTGTGAGGATATTGTTGTAGGTCAATTGTAAAGCCTTTCCTGTATGGCTTGCTACAAGATTTGCATTGAGAAATACGCCTATTATCACCACTAAACATTTTTCACTATGTAAAATCGTTAACTGGTGCGAAGTGTTGTAAAAACTAAGGGCCTTACCTGCCTTCAGTCTTTGTCTTGAAGGTTGGCAGCGACATCATTTAATGTGAATTTGATTCCTACTTGGATTGCTATATGAGTAGTGTCCTTGCATTCTGTACTTAAAATATATATTTAACAAAAACTTTTGTAGGCTGTTTCTGCATAGAGCAGTGGTTCCCAAACTGTGGGTCGCGACCCCCCAGGGGGTCGCAACGGCAATCCCGGGGGGTCGCGAAGGGTCCATGATTTTACTAATTTTTAGCCTAAAACTGACAGGCTCACGATATTTTTTATTATATTGGGGGGTCGCCGATCGTTTTGGCCTACAAAAGTGGGTCGCGGAATGAAAAAGTTTGGGAACCGCTGGCATAGAGCCTCCATTTTAAGAACATATATTGGCAGCATATAATTGAAATCATTACAATAATAAATAGCACAGAGGATAATTGGTAAAGATAATTTATACTATACAAATGCAATCAACATCATTGTTGTTATTATTAACATAGATTTTGTCCTTGCTTCATTTCCCAAGAGAAAGAAATGGCTGGAAGAAGCGTTCATCCAGATGTCAGTGAGCCCTGTGGAGAGAATGTCTGTTTGTATGAAAGTCATAGAACAAGCTGAGCGGGACACAGAGGAAGGCACAGAGCAACAAATTAAAGCTCTTGAAGAACTGCAGGATTGGGCAGAAGACATGGATATTGCTGGAGGTAAGCTGTAGCTCTGTCGCTCAATGGGACGAAGATATGAATATTTGAGGAAAATAACTTGTCATTTACTTTAATAGATGAAGAAATTGTGAGAAATTTGAAAGTTTCAAATGTAAGAGTCTCCGAGTAATATTATGATTGTCGCATTTTGTCAGTATATCTTATGATATGGGACGGCCTGACTAATAGTGTGTAATATCGCGCAACCTAAAACTGAGATAGACAATTAAATACATTGGCAAAGCGTATTTCGGTATGTCTACAAAGTGTGAGGGTGGGGCTGATAAATAAGTTCCATTTGCCCATAACTCAAAAAGTTTTCCTTGCACAAACTTGAAATTCCACACAAATCCTCTGGAACCAATTGTCTTAACTCAGCTACAACAACGTGTTTCTGTGACGTCATTTGTGATCATAATCCGGTGACATCACACAAATAGTGTGCGAGAAAAGTGGCGATATCTAATGACCTTCATATCAAACAGAGCTCTGTAATTGAATTCCTCACAGCTGAAGGATGCTCTGCTGCAAATATTCATGACAGAAAGAAGTCTGCTTATGGAAATATTGGTTTTTCTGATAACGCAGTTTGAAAATGGGTGAGATATTTTAGAAGAGAGGATCCTGCAGAGACTAATGTGCATGATCATAAACAACCAGGTAGGCCATTTTCTGCATCTGACATGGCCCATCGAGAAGCAGTTGACGGTATGATCAGAGCCAATCGATGGGTAAATAAAAGATAAATTGCTATTGATTTTGAAATTTCATAAGAATGAGTGCACCATTATCATGACATCTCTCCTGGTTACTGAAATTCTCTGCACAATGGTTCTCGAAACAATTGGCTTCAGAAATGAAAGTGCAAAGAAAGGAAATGTGCACTCAATTCTTTAAATGGTAGGATAAAGAAGGAGAAACTTTTCTGCAGAGAATTTTTACTGGAGACGCTTTGTGGGTCCACCACTATGACCCAGAAAGTTAAATGCAGCCAATGGCGGAGTATTGGCACAAAACCTCTGCTAGTCCATGGAAGTTCAAAGTTATTGCCTCTGCGAGAAAGGTCTCGTTAACCATTTTCTTGGACAGGGAGGTTGAAGTTCACATGGAATTTCTAGATCAAGGACAAATGGTGGACTCTGAACAATGTGTTTCAACTCTAAAAGCACTCAAACCTAGATTTTGGCGGGTTCGGCATGCTAGAGACTCAGTACCATAGCATAACAATGCCCGTCCACACAAGAGTCGTTAAGCTCAAGATGCCTTAGTGTAATTATAACTTCCAACCCTACCGCACCCTACATACAGTCCAGATCTTTGGCCGTCTGACTATTTCTTGTTCCCCAGCTCAAGAAGTATGTGAAAGGAAATCATTATGATAGTGTTGGGAAAGTGGTGGCAGCTGTTTGCCAATGGTGCTGGGAGAAGCTACCGGAATTTTTTGATGATGGTGTGCGCCAACTCGTTCGGCGTTGGCGGCTCTGTCTGAGATGTGAAGCTGGGATTCCAAGCTTTCTTTTGGTGTAGAATTTATGTGTGTGCTATGGAAAACTAAAAAGGTCTGACCTAACGGAATTTATTTTTCAGCCCACCCTCGTATTTCAGAAGTTATTTTTCTTCTGTCATGAGTTCCAGGGTTCAGCTCCAGTGTGTTTGGGTAGGTCAAATCTGGACAACTGAGACCTGATGTTGATCCAGTAGCAACGATAAATGACAAGGGATAATGATGTCACTCATTTCGTTTGTTTTGGTAATTGGCTTTACGCCCCTTATAACACTTAAAAGATCATTTTAGATGTGGGCTACTTTGACCCCGTCTGTCAGGGCTAAACTGGGCTGAGAGGGATGCATTCCAGTAGAAAGACAGAAATGTTTTTTCAGCATTGGGATCTATTTCCCGTCTTCTGCGGGATAGACAAAGAGCCTTTCAATACACTATCACTATGCCATAGACGCCAGTGATGCCACTGGTTCAACCTCTCAAAACAATGGAGATATGGATAAGCAATTCAAGGGTAAACATATAATGTATATGGTAGAAACAATGGTTGAATGAGTTAGCAAGGAGAACTTTTGCAATATACAGGGTGTTTTTTTTATATTGATCGATTCTAAACTGAAAGAACTCTAATACACGGTAAGAGATAAAAATAAACGGTTTTCTCCACACCATTCTCTGGCCATTTATGTTTTGTCTGGGAGTTAACCGAACATGACCATTTTTAGATCATGGCGTCAAAAGAGCGTACTGGTACACCAAGGAGAAGGACTGCTAGAAAACATCGCGAGGCAATAAAAAGATGGTTAGAACTGTTTTTAAAAAGGAATAGTGTCCACCAACCTGTGGCTTCATATTTCACGAAACGTTTTATCGTTTGAGGTTAGAAAGCGACGGATGTCTCTGGTGGTATCGAATTAACGAAATCGGCATTTTTCATTGACCGGGCATCATGCACATCGCAAATCCAGCTCTTACTATCTTTGTTGTCATAACAGTTACCACTAACAGTGTCTATCAAGTTTATATACCAAGTTCTGACTAAGTTTTGGATTGTGTTTTTCTTTCTGTGCTCAGAATTTTCTGAGAGCTGTAAGCGCGCGATCTACCTTGTAAGCGCACAAGATGCACATGTAAATGCAATATATTAGCGTCATTCCTGCGCGCTAAAAATCGGTTTCTGTTCGCGCAAACGGGCATTGTCGAACAATGGGTTCTTGGATTCGGTTAATTTTGGTACCAGAAAAAACTTAAATGGAAGAGGATTAATTGTTAGAAAACAGCATGGTTCTCTCTCTTACCGTCCTTGGGTTATTTCAGTTTAGAATCGATCAATATAAAAAAAACCACCCTGTATATCTTTTGCATAAGCCACCAAGCCAAGGACTGGACAATAAATGATGATTTTATTCTCAGATCTGTTTAACCAACAGAAATAACAAGTCTGCATTTACTTCCTTTTTAAGCAAAAAGGATCACTAACTGTTACAATTTTAGATCTAAAAATATGTCCTTTTATTCCACAGACTTCATTAAAATCAACGGATTGCGGATAGTGCCAGGCCTGCTTGCCAGTGAAGTGAGCGAGCTGAGATGGCGTTGCTTCGAGCTGCTGGCCAATCTGGCGCAGAACAATCCGACGGCTCAGGTTGCCTTGCTTAGCCTGAAGCTCCTGCCTGTGATGCTGGCGATGATCGACACTGATCCAAATCCCACCGTGAGGGTGAAGGCCCTGTACGCACTCTCTTGTGAGTAACAGCTACTTGACGATTGCTGCTGTTCAGAAATATTAACTTTTCTCGTTGATGGACTTGGGGAGTGATGGAGAGTAAAAATAATTGTATGGATAGTTTTTATACAGTGCATATCCCTGCTCAAAAGCAGGCCCTATGCGCTTTATTGTTACCCCGGTAGGCCCAGTCATTCAGAAACCATCTCAACTTCCTGGGAAGCATTAACTACAGTCAAACCTGTCTAAGATGACCACCTAATGTTGAGAAAAAAGTGGTCATGGTAGACAGGTGTTCATCTTAGACAGTGATAATATAGGAGAAAAGTAATTTGGGAGTCTACGGAAAGTGGTAATTTGTGCAGGTGATTGTCTTATGCAGGTGGTCGCTTGAACAGGTTCAACTGTATTTATAAGTGATTCACACATTGCTGCTTTGAATTTTTGTGAAGTCAAAGCGGTTTCTACAATTGTATACTGAAGTGGAGAATTTACCTTGCCATTTTTTTAGTTGCTAGGGCGTCATTTGTAGTTATTTGCAGAGCCACTACATGGTTTGTCGAGCTTCCTTTGACCTGTGGCATGGCTATGTTGTTGCCATCACTCATCATTGTATTCTTATTGTTGGATGTCAAAATGAGAGGTTTTTAGATGGAGCAAAAAGTGTTTTTACTTTGTCTTTGACGTCATCTAAGTAGGGTATAAATGTTTTATTGTCTAAATCTGCATTAGTGCTAAAGGAAAAGAGATGAGATAAGGACCAATTGATGTGACTCATTAAACTCAACAAAATTCTTGATTTCATTTTTCCAAAATTTTAAGACGCGACAATGTTGAATGAGGGTTATGGTATTTGTTGTTAGTAAATACAATTGATTACACTTGTTCATTCCTTCATTTGTACTCAGGTTTGGTGAGGAGCAACGAGGAGGCACAAGCAAAGCTCAAAGACCACGACGGACTCAGTGTTCTGGTGAGAGCACTTAGCAGTGAGGAGGAAAAAGTGCGTTTGAAGGCGACTTTCTTGATATCGTCAATGTGTGGAAGTGATCCCTCATTCAAAGGTATGGCTTGGTTTGGTTTCGTTACCAGTTTTACGTCCCCTGCAACACTGTAAGGTCAGTTAGGAGACCGGCTACTTCGACCCTGCCTGTCAGTGCCAATCCAGGCTGAGAAGGAAAAAAAAAAATAGTAGAAAAATACCCAGATCGTCCGTGCTCGGGATGGAACCGGGGTCTTCCCCATGACACGCGAAGAGCCTTACCATTACACCACAGCGCCTGTTTCAAAGGTATATCAACATTCCCATCCTATTACTTCTACTATAAGTGCATTGATATTTATTACAGAAGCTTTGTTGATTATGTTTTGTTTTGCTTTGGCATCTTTAGAATCTCTAGTTTACTTATTGGTAGAAGTTTCTTAAATCCTATGCTTTATCAAAGGATAGTAATGTTTGTGGAAGGAATCTTCAAAACAAAACAAAAAGCACTCCAGGTGACTAGAAATAATACTTCCCATTAGCCTTATAGTTAATGAGATGGATGAGATGGTTTTATATATAAATGAATAATGAAAGAGGAAGCCCTTTCAAAGTGCTTTTCACTTGTCAGCTTTACCCTTTGTTTTGTCACCTACACTAAGCGATTTCATGCCATCACAGATTACAACACACTTTTGATAGCACCTTCAGTCTATCACATAGAAATACTGCATTTAACTTTGCCGTTGTTTATGGCTGTCCATTTATTCAAAACTTTTAATATTGAAGCACATTATCAGGACAGTCTGTCCTACTGAAATGATATTTCACCCTGTTCAAAATCAAAGAAAAAGTAGTCTTGGCAGTTGTGGGCATGTGAAATGTACAATGTAAGTCAACAAGCCTTTGTTTAACAAGACATTACAATGCTTTTGATGACCAGTTTTGTAGGAGATATGGGCACAATGTTGATAATTACCTGCTACATTTTTCTGCTTCACATGGATGTAAAGGTTAGATTATATGAAGAGCTTCATCACAAAACAAGTTATATGCCAAAAAAATTAAAAACTCAGCTGTGTAACCTTTGACAACTAACGATAGTCAAGATCCATTTTTCTAAGAAAAAGGCCCTCAAACTCAAAGCATTTTGTTCTTAGAATCATAGAACCAACATAGATTTTTTCCCTCATAAACATTGTTAAAACAGTAGATTGTAGATTTCTCAGTGTCTTCCCTTGAGCGTATAGCGCATTTTGTGATGAAAGAAGCGCGTCATATCTTCTCATCAGATTGATTTACAGGTGCGTACGTCTTTGAGTTAGAAATTTTATTATTCTTTACAAATCACGCCATAAAGTTGTGTTTTTATCATCTTCCAAGAGCCCAACACGGGGATTGGGCGCTATATAAATCTACTCATTATTATTATTATTTTTATCTTCCTTGTAGACATCCTCACAGAGAAGGGAGCTGTGGACCAGTTGGTTCACCTGCTGAAGACAGAAAGCCACTCCTCCGTACATGAGCACCTGATGTCAGCTCTGCTGAGCATTGTGACAGATCACAAAGCGGCTCAAGAAAGATGTTTGAGAGAGGACTTAGATGTTCGGACTTTTCTCTGTGAAAGATTAAGGCTTATTGGAAACCAGGAAGAGTTTGTTGTAAGTGCTTTGCCATTTTAGTTTGTGGATAATTTTTCCAGAGCCGTGACCATTTTCTTTTGCATATGTTGATCAATATTTGGCAAAATGAATAGAACTTACCTAGTTTTTGCCCGGTACCAATCCTTTATATAATGCCCATATACTTAAGCAGTGCTTCAAATTTGTCCATTATGTAGTGGATATCTGAAATTTTAGGGAAATTTCAGCTCAGGAAATTTGGCAAATGTCCTTTGCTGAAATTATCTATGATCTTTTTTAATGAGATTCCTTTATCTTTTTGTCAACCGCTTTTTTTTGCTGCCATTTTCAGTACAGCATAGGCCATCTTTAACAGCTAGGGAAGCAGTGTGAACTTGCCTGTCAGATTTGTCAACATCCCTGACTTTCCAATCTAGAAACTGATGCAAAGAATGAGAGTGAGATTCTTGATCGCTGACAAGACTATAATTTTTTTAGTGAAACTCTGGTAGCTCAACATCTTGTTTTTTATTTTATTATTTTTTTTAAAGAAAAAAATCAGAAGTTTTTCAGACCTTGATAGGTTTCCTTTCTTTCCAGCCAATAAATGGAAAGTGTTTCCCCTTGATTTCTTGTTAAATTTCTTGTTAAAGATTAGACAACCAGAATAAACATGAGCTTAAACCTTTTTTAAAATGAAAATGAAAATGACTATTTTATTGATCCCCATGGGGAAATATTGTTTACAATGGCAAGTAATACATGTACATTCATCAAAATGCTCTGATACAATACTAACATTACAAATACACATGGAATACAATGTACATACAAACATTTACTCATCTCATTTATCCACACGCCATTGCTTGTCGCCGTTGTGCAGCGCCTATGTGAGCTAGGGTTAACAATTCTAGCTCAAGGACACACCGCAGTGGTCATCCACTCAAAAGCTGCTATCATTCAGCGTTGCTTGACAAACTTTGTGAATCAGAGTTCACTAACCACACAACCTCTGGACTTCTGGAAAAGCGTTATCATTACCACGAATTCATAAATTCCATAGTCAGGGATGCCCTTTTTCCGGTTAAAACTGGAAATCCGGTTTTTAGGGATTTTCCGGGGCCTCCGTTTTTTAGCTTTTACACAAGAACACTTCATTGTGTTTTGTA
>JAUKPP010171164.1:0-14507 GCA_032273245.1 Phyllaplysia taylori
TCACCGTGGTTGTGGGGTTTTTCCATGCTGTTCGTTTTATTTTTTCCCCCCCCCCCCCCCCCCCCCAAACCTCTTCTCTCTCTCTCATGCTTAGTTTTTCGTTTAGTCTGAATCATCTTAAATTATAATAGCTTCCGTCCCATTCAACCTCAATTAACGGTTCATCTTAATCGACAAACCTACAACCAGTGTCCGCACAAGTTACAGGCGCCCTAATCAGCCGGCCCGGGTCAAGTGGCCAACAGGAACAACAACATACATAAACTGATTGGTCAAATCTATCAAACTATGACCCTCCGTGGGTTAACAGGCTTACTTATTATAGCAAAGTCCTGTTGGGCGGGGGTTGAAGTTCAATGGACCCATTGGAACGTCACTGGTTTCAAAGCTTCGTTTTGTTCAGGTTCTACGGCACTATCAACACTAAAAACATCATTTCAGTGCCAGGGAGATATGTATTATGATGTAATGGGTAGAGAGACATATACTTACAAACATGATAATAATAATATTAATAATACGACTTTAAAAAAATTAGACATAGATATATCCCCCCCCCCCCTTTTTTTTTGGGGGGGGGGGTGGAAAGAACAGATCAGGGACTGTTATTGGTGTTTATCAAGTGCCATCTGATCGATTCCCTCACTTTTTACCTCCTCCCCCCTTCCCCGCCCCCCTCCTTTCCCAAATAAATATAAAGGTTTATGATAGCTTGATATTGTACAATGTGAGTGAAAACTTTGTGGTTGTAGGTGGAAGGGGTGGGGGGAGGACAGTTGATACTGCTATTCTTTGTTCGCTGATATAACCTGATGGTAATTATTTTTTACAAGAGCTTTATAGGCACCTTTATCAGTACATGTAGCTTAGAAAGTACTTGTTTTCATGTAGGGCTTGCTTGTGAAATCTTTATAACCTCTAAACTTTTCACATGTTTTTGTATCTCTGCTTTGCAAAGTCACAATGAAAAACAATATGCTTTTCATTTTCGCCACATTTGCTCAACCTAAAGACTTCTAATTAAGTGAATTTAATGAAACTTCATTTTAACATTCAAAATATCTTTCTCACTCATGTTCTTTTTTTTATATTTTTTTAACTAGTTCTCTTTGCTTTGCTTTGAACTAAATATGCACTGCTTTATCCGGGGGTGTATGTCCTCAGGATCTATCATTAATGCAGGATTTTTTTACCATCTGTAAGTAGCAAAGCAACCTTAAAATTTATATTTGCCAACAGCTAAGTAAAACAGGCATCATTAGAAAGAGGAAAGTGTAACAGGAACATAAAACTTTGAATTTTGAAAATCCGTCAAGAAATAAGCGAGTTATGATGGATTAATTGGTGAAAATCGGCGTCAAATCGTCCCTCTATTTTCTTACTATTCGCGAACCAAGGGTATGGCTAAGACGCACAGGCTGATTCCCGAGAAATTTCCATACCAAGAGAAAGAGCCCCGGTTGGGTTCTAAGTTTAGCGCAGCAGTCACGCAGTGATTGGCTACTGAGCAGAAGAGAGAAAAAAGCACAAGCGCTGATTGGCTGCTGACGGAGAGAATGTCACGGCTACGCAATGATGGCGGGGTGCTTTGAGCCAATAGTCGTTTACGGGGATTCGCGCGTACTAAAAGTGAAAGTGTAACTGATTGGTTTATCGTACACAGTTACCAAATACACTAATGCAAATATCTATTTATCTTCTATGCAGCAGAGGGTTCAGCTTCTGCTACGGAGGGTCGAGCTTTGAGAAACTAAGCACAGACTTTCCCTATCGATTACTCGAAAAGTATTGCCGCTGCAAAGCTGAAGAACCCTCCGATAGATTGATCAACATCTTTTCTGATTTGTGCTGAAATTTCACAACAATGTGTGCGAAAACATTGCGCTGTCATCATTTCGCGTACATACTTCTTAAATTTCCTCGCCAGACCCTAGCATTGCACGCGAGGACGCGCAAACCATGTCCTCTTTCCCTGCTTATAAGGTTGCGAAGAATCAACGGATTTTAGATCTGATTGCACCACAAGAACAAGGATGAGTTGAGCTAAATCAGCATACCAATTTCTATGGGGTTATTATTAATCTCATGGTGGTATGGCCGGGTTAAAAACCTGTAAAAAGTTGCTGATCGGCAGCCAGCGCTTACCGGATGTGCAAAATCGTGGCAATGTTGCTTTGCTACTGTAAGAGTGAACAGTTTTAAAAAGTTTTCTTCTAAAATGTATTTTACTTGATACTAAACCTTCCAGACTACTGGCCCCTATCACACATCTTAGTAATTTCTTGGGCCCATGCCTGTTTATCAATAGAGTTGAAGAATTCCAAAATTATCTCACTCGTCTCTGTGGCTTGAGCACTTTCAAGCAAACCTGGACAATGCCACCAATACTTAATAATAATTAGTGTTTGTATAGCGCCTAAAATCCACTAAAAGTGCTCAATGACGCTCATACAGATATATGCATATATATAATCACTTGACATCAAAGTTTTTCTTTTTCAAATTACATCTTTTTTTGTTGTAAGTTGTTTTTTGTTTTTTTTTCTCATTAGAGCTTGCACCTATTTATATGATGCTTTGTAAAGAAATTTGCTAACTGCTGTTGTAATTCTTCCAAGCATTGCATCCCTTTATTTTTCACCATTCATTAATCACGTTTTTGTGAATGGGATTTACACACACCAGGATTTATCAAAGTTGGAAGGTTCTGTTTGCCGTTTGTCTTCATGCATCCAATTCACAGAGACAGGTTGTTTACACTTGGCAAACAGAATCTTTTTCAATTTTACTCAAAATCTCCTTGTGTATGTCAACCTTTCACAAATTGTTGGGATTTAGTATTTTTTTTTGTATTGATTTGCTTTCTGTGTGGGAAATTGTTTTGTTTTGCTACTTTGTCGTCTGCTCAGATCTGACCACTCTGGCCGATGTAGTGTGCACAGTTAACAACACAGAAGGTAAACATCCCTGACTCCACGCCGGACATCTCTTTTCTACACTTCTCATACTCTTGTTACAATCGAAGAACATTTTAGTCCTTGCCAACTGTCATGTTTTGTATTCTGGAGGAAAGAATTGATGGCAAAAATCTGAGTGTCAACATCCTGATAAATGTTTGAAAAGTATGGTAATGAAGGGAATTTTTTATTCCTTATACATGGATAATGTGGGAAAGGGCTTTTTTTGGTTTGAATTGAAATTGTTTAAACTCGACTCTTTTGCAACAAGAAATCATCGTCTGTGTGCCTTGTTCATTAAGATGATAAGAAACACACCTATACAGTGTCTGTATAGAATAATTTAATAAAGCTTAGACCATGTTTGAGCAACTGCTAGTGCAGAATCAGGGACAATCAATATTCTAATGCTTCCCTTATCCTAGATGGCTAACTTGTCTTAATGTATCTGAAGCTTTCTTTCTCATTGGTATCCATCTTTGCACTGCCGTGTGTCACTTACCTCTTGACGAAATGCACTAGAAATTGATCAATTTGAAACATGATACTACATGTATTTGCATTCAGGGGTATTTTGTTGTTCAGTGAAAATTAAACCCATTTGTAATTTTTTTTTTTTTTTTAAAGAAAATATTACAGAGCCGAGAACAATACTGAGACCACCTTGTTTGACAGGAATAAAGTTTTTATATCAGCTTTAGTATTTTCTCTGCGCCATATCTTTGTCTTCACTCTGAGACCACCCTCTCCAAAAGATTTTAAAATGTGTATTGGAAGAGGATTGCGTCTCCCCACAAGCATTTGTTGCTGATTTGTCAAAAGTCTTCATTACAGTAGAATTGAATCTTTAGGTACGGAATCCTGCGATGTTCCAAAAATATCAAAGGAATTCACTGATTAACAAGGGGAATAAAAAAGACGATCAAATCTCAGGGTCAATATATGACTGAAAAAACGCTAAAAAACACAATGTAGGCATTTAATTTTATGAGAAAATTTTAAGAAACTGTGGGTATGAGAAGATGTACAGTCTTTAACTTCTTTGGCACCTGACATATTTGTTAGTAAGTGTCTTTTCTTCTTTACTGCTAGGCTTACCCCCTTCACTCACACATTACGTGGAAGTCTGGCAAGAAACACTGGTGTCTGAATATAGGCCCAGTGTATTTAACACACTCCCCACCCCAGTGTTTCCCTTTTAAAAGGAGAAGATAAGTAAATGTGCAGAGCAGATAATGCATCCTTCACCATGGTGGCCTGGTTGTGGATTCTTCTCTAAGTTATCCTTTGTGGGGTTGTTGTTGTTTTTTGAGAACCGCTTCATTCATCTTTATTTCCTTGTATTACTGAAAACGCCACTGTGGGGTTGTTGGCAATTATGGTAGATTATGCTGTAAATACTGATATTATATATGATTTTTTCACTGTGTGTAGTTCAGTTACTTTTTTCGTCTGATATTTTTATTTGCACTGTATTTACCAAACAATGAAGGGTCCTGAAAATAGCAGTTATTGTCATTACTCAAAGATATCTTCCATCAAAGTAGCAATTATTTGTTGACTGGACTTACTTTCCATCATGTTTGACATCAGAAATTTGTCCATATAGCGCTGACGAAAAATCTCAGGAGTTTTCGATCTTGCCCTTATAAGATCACAATCTTGGAGAAAGCACATCAGCAATAGACCTGACCCTCAGTGGATAAAAATTGTAACAGCAGCGGTTTTTCCTGGAGAGTAGGAGGCAGATCTGCACCTAAATGCACTGCGATAAAAATAACCCTGGATTTTTCTAGCATAAAATCGCCTTTATGGACTTTGTTGACAAAACTCAATTTTTGTGAGGGAATTTTCAAGCTAGCTACCTTTTCCATTTTCAATCTTTCATTCATATTTTTGTTTGCAATGTGAAAATTATTGGGAAATCATTAAATCCTTTGTTCTTTGTCAAGTAGGTTACAACGAAGTCAAAGATAGGGATTCTTATGTCAGGGGATTTTCTTTTGACTTACCACAACATTTTACTTGCTCTAATATTGTGTCTGCTGAATCAGCAATGCCTATTTTTAACTTATTTGTCAATATACTGAGAGTACCACACAGTAAAACCTTATTTTATGTTCTTTCAGTAAGTACAAGGAAAAAATTGGGACCACTTATCTTTTTACTGACAGACTCCTTATGCTAACCCCCAAAAGATGTGAAGGATTATGTTTATAGTTCAAGCTGCTTAGGAAACTTCTGAGCAATGCGGGAGTGGGTGGCGGGTGCCCTAGTGTGGTCTGCTCTTTCTCCTTCTCTTTATATGTGGCATTATTACTAATCTATTTCCGGGCACTGAAATTACCTGAAAGTGTCAATAGTGCAGTAAAATCTGAACAATATTGACAAAATACCTGTGCAGCACATCACATTGTATCTCTGAAAACACTTGTAAGACAATCCAAATCATCATCCTAATGTTTTCCTGTTTGTTTGTCCCCCCCAGACCTATCAACTCTGGCCAGTGTAGTGACCACGCTGGCCACCATGGGCAAGGAGGAGGTGAATCTGGAGGAGTTATCAGCCGGCCAGACCGCCTCGCCCCTGCAGAACAACGGAGACGCCAACCGCAGCACGCCTGATGCAGCGGCGAGAGCCTTCGATAACCTTGCCAAAGCCGTTCAGAGCCCTCAGAGCCAAGTGAGACCATGAACAATTTGCGTTTTTGTTTTTGTTTTTGATTTTTTCCCCTTTGAGCCACTCTCTTGCAGACCTTTTCTAGAAGCATGGTCTCTCTCCCCTCTTACGCTAATTTTGATGTCCATCTGCCTGATTCCCTAGGCACCAACTTTAGGGGCCATATTGACCATGTCCAAATCATGAAAAATTAAAGCTCCTACCCTCTTAGGACACTCCGATCCCCGTCCTATCGGAGATGGGCGTAAAATTCGGAGGTCCCGCCTCGTAAATGACCTTTCCGAGTTGCATGGGGCGTTAAACCAAAACCAAACCAAACCAATCTTACAGAACAATGGTAAATCTGATGTAAATAACAAATTTCAGTAATTAGAATTTAAAGGTTGAGTTTTTTTCTCTACGAAACAGGTATGTAAATTTGTTTTTGCACCTTATATTTTCTAAGACTCTTCTTGTACATTTTTAGACAAATTGTTGACTCATAAAATCTGAATAGTGTGTATATTTTTGTAAATTCTCAGCTTATCGGTTAATTTGTTTTTCTCTTTTCTCTTTTCAGCAAAACTCAACCGTTTTAGAACAAAGTGGCCTCTCAGAAACAAGCTTTGACCAGTCTGCAAATAGTGATGGCGAAAACTCTTTATTAGTGGAAACTCAAGGTAAACATATTATCAAAAACAGTGACATCCTTATGATAAATCTCTTGGGGTTTTATTTTTTTATCTAGACTGAAGGGCTCAATTTCAGATAGATGGCTGCTGGACTGGGAAAGTAAAGTAAAGAGCGTTTGTTTATCTTTGTGTATCATTTTTATGAACACAGTGCACAGGGAAGAGAATGTATTTTCCAGTGAGTTTTCTTACACTTTCAGTTGTTTTTCTTTTTTGTTTTGGATTGGGGGGGGGGGGAGGGTTGATGTGATTTATGTACAGTAGTCTACGGCTAAGAGTTTGGTCCTCCCGGGCTGAGAGGGTCATTGCCCCAGCAGAAAAATGGAAATACTCTATCAACAAACAAACTGCCCCACGTGGGCCTCGAACTCACGTCTTCTGCATGATAGGCAAAACGCCTAACCATTTCACCACAGGCGCCAGTCTTTGTACTGTCTTCCATTGTTTTATAGCCATGTTTAAATCATAGCCTCATTTCATTACATCGTGACACATACCTCATGTACAGCAAATGTAAGAGGAAAATGTTTTCTTTTCAGGTCCAATACTTACGGAAGTCAACTTTGCCTTCACCCTGACCACCCCATCCCCAATGCCCACATATCTGAACATTCACTACATCTGCGAGAGCGCGTCGCGACTCTTGTTTCTCTCAATGCACTGGACACGATCTGTCTCAGCTTTCCAAGATCTCGGGTAAGGGCATTGGTTGGCAAATCAAACAGGTCGTTAGACATGAAGATTAAGTACACAGTATCAGAAGTTTAAAATCTTGCCAGTGATTTTCCAATGCATAATTTGTAGCATCAGTCGTCTTGTGATTAGTTGTCGTACTCTTTGACGAGTGTTTTTACTAGTTTTATGGCTTGAAAAGAATTTTGTATCAACCATGATTGAAGTTATCTGAGGCTGTGACAGAAGGTTGTGGGATTAAGCATGGCTAAGACCAATAATATTTTTTAATCTGTCTTTGACCTCTAAAATTTTCTCAGTGGTAAATAAATATGTGTTCTTTGAATAAATAAAAGTTTGGAGATAGTTCTACGCACCGTTTCTGTTTTTTGCGTTTATTCTTACCAACATAAAAAGTGACAAAGGTGATGGTGGACAAAGTTCTGCTAGCCTTAACTAAGATTAAAAATTTGGTTATCATATTGATGAAATACAATGATAGGTAATGCTCACTTTAGATTTAGTTATATAGGACACATGATTTCTTAGATTTATGGGTCTCAGAGGAGATAATATTTTGTCCACTATCACCTTCGTATCCAGAACTAAACTGGCTTCTCTCAAAGTTTGTATTAAAACTAAAGTACTATGGTAAAACACATGAAAACAAAACAGTCTTCTTAGAGACACTAATATTGTCCTCTTAAAATATGTTTTATTCATGAAGAACATACATTCTGTGCTTTTTAGTAAATTTTGTTATGAATGTTATGAAGACAAGTAGACAAAAGAATTCATGCCTTAAAATTGAATGGAGGAATAAAACTTATCCCAAAACATATGCTGCTGTTCAAGAGTCACACTTCATCCTATCAAACATCAAATGTCTTACAGTACTTAATATTCACCTAGATACACCAATGATATGTTGCGAACGTGATGCAGGCAAGTGGACTAAACGTTGGGAAGTAGACTGGACTGGAAAGTACCCTTAAAAAGCTCAATTTAATCAGTTTTAGTGACAAAACTTGATGATATAATTGGGTTATAAATGCCATTCGCCGGTGATTTAGATCTATGAACAGCTGTACAAGAGAGTTATTGCCCTAAATCTAATTTTCGTCAAAATAGTTGCAGTTCGTGCAAGGATCTGATGCAAGCCACTTGTTATTTTCCAGAGGGTTTAGTCAATACTTGACTATTTTTTCAGTTTCGTCCTTTTATCAACATTGGTAGACGGACTCTTTGTTGAATAACTTACAAACTGCCGGTGTTTTTGCATTCTATCAGGTCTGACCTTCAAACAACTCTAGTGCGGTCGTGCTGGAGTGAGTTGTTCACCCTCGGCCTCGCCCAGTGCTCCGGCACCATGTGTCTACCAACCATGTTGGCCGCCATCTTGAATCATTTACAAGCCAGTTTGCAGCGAGGAGGTAGGTCTATCCATTTCATTCCACAGAAACAGAGTCAAAACTAGCCTGTGAGGCTCTGAGTGATAGAGTTGACCCTGACTTATATAAAACAGGGATTTTCTGAGAAAGGTGGGAAATCTAATACCTCAGTGCACTAAAATAAAATAAGGCAGGGTTTTTCTCAGGGATGGAAATTTTCTGTAAATTTTCATTTTGTTTGCTCTGTCATTTTCCGTAAGTGGGACCTGACGTACTGTTTTTTCAAATCTGTATAGCCCGCAAAATGTTCAGTAAATTTTTTACTGGTCTTGTTTCCATCCCTGTTTTATAGCATAAATACTGAGTATGCGACTGAACTATTGAACCATGTTTTGCTCTTGACTGTGTTTCTGTGTGTTTAGAACAAAACCTATGTTGATTCGTTACAGGTGTTCCTGTACCGTAACCAATGGTGCGGCTGCTTTGTGATTTTTTCCATATTCTAATAGCATAATATGTTGCAGGGTGGCAGCTCAACTATCAGCTCAATTTTAGGAGAAAATCACTTTTTTCATATCCATGGCACTTGCAAGGGTTGTATATCCTGTAAAAATGTCAGCGATTTATATAAACGGACAGTGGTGAAATTCCATACTGTTGTATCTTCATTACTATTGTAGCAGAAAAACATTTTTTTTCCTCTTCTGCGATAGTTTGCTGCCACTGCATGATATAACCCTGGTCTATAAATGATTTGCACAACTGTTATAACCTCAATGTGTCCATCTCTGGTCCCCAGACCACAGTAACCAGGAGAAGGTGAAGAGTGTGATTGAGCACATAATCAGGCTACAAGACTACGTTACTCATATACAGAGCCTCAATATCACATCTGCAGAGTTTGCTTATCTCAAGACTTTGGTGCTATTTGCTCCTGGTGGGTACAAAATGAATTGGTAATGTTGTCTTGTAATTTTATTGATGGGTATCCTCATCTATAGTTTACCCATGCCTCATATTCATCTTTATGTTCATACATTTCTATCTGCAACTCTTACAAAGTTTCTCACTATGACTCCTGCCTTATTTTGGTAGAAAATTAAATCTCTATTTTCCTGGTTGTCACTCTGTCCGCTTTTCTTTTTGTCAGTTTGTACATAACATTTCGTCACACAAGTAAAAGTTGCTGTGGCTTTGTTTCAGTCCCACTCTATTGAAATTTTCTGCTGTGGCAGTATTGTTGTCTCTTTAGGGTTAAGGTAATTCTTAGCAGAGATCAAACTTCCCTGGTCAGACACTTGGTGCAGTATTTGAAACTTCAGTGACTTTTTGTTTCCTTGAAGTCGCACCCTTCTACTTTTCAGGATTTATGCCTGATACCATTACACTCAGTGAAGAGAAGCTCACTCTGTATCTTTTCTTAAATGATAGAAGAGTAGATGAAAAGCACACAACATTGTAATGACCTCTTAAAGTGAGAAAGTAAAACAATTGTGTATCACAGGCAGCGGGAGACGCGAGATCTTATCTTAGCCTGAATCAGATCCTAACTGGATATATCTTACGGTGTTCATAGTGTTGATGAACCTTAACAAATCAATATGTTTCTCATCCTGCAGACAATCCCAACATCCGGGACAAGCGTGTGATCAGCCGACTCCAGGAGCGCTGTCGACGTGAGCTGTTACAGGCGTGCTCATCGCCCGGTAGCTCGGAGCGTGTGTCCCAACTGCTGCTCCGCCTGATACCCCTCAAGACCTTCGTGCCCGCCATCATGGAGGAACTCTTTTTCTCAGCGCTAACCGGCTCAGTGCAGATTGACAACATCATCCCCTACATCCTGCGCATGGAGACGGCTGAGTACAACCTACAGATGACCGGACAGACTGGCGCCGCCGCCGTGGCCGGGATCTCAGGCGGTGTTGGGGTCCCCGCACTCCACGACCCTAGCGCCCCCAACCAGCCCCCGAGTGTGCCTGTGATTCTCGAGTCGAGCCAGCAGGTGACACTGACAGCTGCCATGCCAGACGGGGATGCGATGGCCAATGCCAATGGCAGTAACGGCAACATCATGACCACCACCACAACTTCCAACGGCGAAGTGCGGCTGATCAACGCTGCTCAGCAAGCGGGTGCCGGCGCTAATATACGTGCCTCGCTGCTGTCAGACGCAGCAGGACAGGTGTTGACTTTGTATGCGGACGGCTCAGCCACCACTACCCAAACTCAGAACTCGCAGGCTGCTGCCACGTGAAGCTGGCAGATAGAGAGGAAGTTTGGGGGCAAATGTGTACCGCCTCATCACTCCCATTATCACATTTGCTCTCCCTATGTTTCCCTTGTACATAATTTTTCTTTATTGTTATATATTAACATAATCATGATTATTATTATTCTAACTCAAATATATTGCCTTCAGTCTGAAACCACGCCATGTCCTTGTAGTGAGTTGCAAAAGTCCAGGCACACCAGCCGTTGTTTGTCCACCCCTGATGCTGGAGTAGTGGAAGGATTACTGTATACCTATTCTTTTTCGTAAATCTGTTTACTTTAGAATATGAATCACCCAACAATGTTAATTGAATGGTCAACATACTCTCAGCTGCTTAGGTAGTTTTTAGATTAGCTTCAAGGTTTCCGTTTAGCAGGAAACAAATTGCATTACAACAGAACACTGATGTTGTGCTTCATCTGTACAGACATCTTGATGGTGTTGTGTAGTCTGTGGGCATGGAGGGCAGAAGGAACAACATTCTGAAAGAATTCCTTAACATTTTAGAAGCCAGTTGAATTTCAAGAATTCGCATCAAATCCTAAATGTGAAAAATAGTCTAGCATGCACATAGCGAAATCCGCGGGAGGCTGAAATCTTTTCGCAATGTGCGAAAACTCATTAATTACTACATTTTATTAGTACAGTCAATAATGTTGCGTTCCGGATTCTATATAAGCTTTTTCAAGTGCAAGAAAAAACTGTTTTTGGTCAATTGGATGGGTGTTTTTAAAAGTTGTTGTTTTTTTTATAATCTTTGCTAGATCTTATAGTGTGTAGTTTATCTTGTGTGCTAACCCGGATTGCTATACTGTAATAGTACCGGCCTTTAGAGAACCATAGACTCTCCTGTGTTAGTTACATGTACTACTTGTTTGATAAATCAACGGCCGTTTAGTTTAAGATGTTTTAGCCGTCCCCGGAAAGCCATTCATGCACGCGATTGACGTGTTTGGATAGGCCGCTAAAAACTTCTGTGGCATAAGCATCGGCCCTATGGGTATAAGTAGCACCGGGCATATTAGAAACACCTCATTTTCCTGCACGGTGCACTAGTAGCAAGGTCACTCACCTAAATTAACACTGCTCACTCTCTCTGTTTCATCACGGCAGCTTTGATTGACAAAATTTGTGGGCGTTTTTACTTTACACAATGCCGATTATGTTCACTATATACGAAGTGGTTTACGCTATGTGCATGTTACGATTTGAAAGAATAAATTAAAAATTTGGGACCTAAATTGTTCGCTATGTGCGTGCTAGACTGTATACAGTATTCCTTGTGGCACTCAAGAAAGCTTAAAATTATAGTTCTGTGCACCTCTTTTGCCTTGGTTATCATGCCACCCAGAACACCACTCCTTCAAATCTGTCTAACATTAGAAACAGTGTAGTAAGAATTTTTGGGACTTTTTGTGTAACAGGAACAGTGTGGTAAGAATTTTTTGGACTTTTTAGTCTTTAAAACACATTTTTAGTATGACTGTAAAGTCATGTAACATGGTGTGTGTTGACTGTCTTAACATCTGACAAGACTATGGTCATGTTTGACCAAAAGATAAAATGACATATTTTTCAATAAGTGTCTGTAGTAGCAAAAGTAAGGGAAAGTCTTGGTAATCCATATCAAGGAAATGTATCCTCAAAGCAAAATGCAATATTTTATTGTCCTAGTCTTTTGGTTCAGTTAAAGGCTAGCTTGGGTATTTCAGAACCACAAAAATAGATCCACTGAACAGAAGCAGAAGTTTTTGCTTATGTAGCTAAAAAAACAAGTAATTTGGGACATGCTGGTTTTTATACATTTCCTGTGATGAGCCTGGCCTGAAAATAAGAATGTACAAATATTATATCTTCTAATCGTGTCATTATTGTGATTAACACATTTTTTATGTAAAGATGGAAATGACAAACAAATCACAATTGACTTTCCTTGGCTGTATATTTTGGTTTTGATGTAAAGTTTGGTCATTGTGATGCCCCAGTTGATTCAGCTTTGTACAGTTCCGTGTGGCAGCGTTTTTATTGAGTTGATGAACGTATGGGTCCTTTCATCACAGCCAACAGCTGTGATCATCTTTTGTCCATACTGATGCTAATTTATGGTAGTTGTTGGTGTAGGAAGAAAATTGTTAGAAAGAGAAAACGGGGGCACGAATGAGTGGAAGTGTGGAGGTGATAGGGTTGGCCCTCCCTAACCTGTCTTGTTTTATCTGTTGGGCAGGGTAGTTCTCCTAACCTCACACCCTAGTCTGAAACTTGAGCCTATTATCTGAAAGGAATGAGTGGTAGTGATCAGCAAGTGAGGAGTACATCCTGACTTGCATATAATATGGTGTAATGATTAGGCTCTTCGCCTATCATGCAGAGGACGTGAGTTCAAGGCCCGTGTGGGGCAGTTTATTTGATCGAGTATATCTGTTTTTCTGCTGGGATAATGTCCCTCTTAGCCCGGATTGGAGGGTGGAAGCAGCCCGTCCCTTAAATGACCTTACAGTGTTGAAAGGGACGTTAAGCCAAAACCAAACGAAACCGAATCCGACCAAACGTAAATGGTGGAGTTAGAGAGTAAATCTTGTTGGGAGTGAGTGTGGCACACAAGCAATGTAACTGCATGTGTCGGCCGTGGTCGACTTAGTGGAGACTTAGCTCAGTGCACCTCTTTGTCTAACTGTCAACTTTATTCTCTTTGGAACGGGAGTCTGTTGCTTACCAGTCCAAGTTGTATTGGATCTCAGTCTGGAGATATTGCATGGGTAGATGGGATGGCGCCATTTAGGCTGCGTATTAAATGAGTACATTAGTCTCATTCGGAATGCGTAAGGCTCGGGAGGGCTCAGAAGCATGCCTTCACCTAGTCTTGATCAATAATGTTGTTATATAGAGCAAAAAACATCCTCATGGTGAGCCCATGTGTTTGAACTGAGACTACCCGTGTGTATGGCTTGTGCTCAGGCAGAGACTACTGTACGATTTGCACGTAAGATGGTTGTCACTCATTTACGCTAGGGATTGACAAGTGGGAAAACTCCCTGGACGTTGCGAGATTTGTACATTTACTGTTTGTAAAGAAAGAAAAAAATCTGTGTGAATGATTTTTAGTATGCTGAGAGCTTCTATGACAGAACAGGCTGAGTATGCTCATGGGTGCGTTCACCTCGGCGTGCAGACAGTTTCACCATGAGCAGAGAGGGTTCAGAATCTTGTGTGTAAAGCAAAGTTTATTTGTAACATCTGGAGATTACTATTTATTGAGAACTATTTTTCTCTTTGCATGCGTTGTAACCCTGACGACTACTTGTACTTTTGAGTTGAAGCGTGCAATGTCCTGTGCCATAACAATAATCACTGAGCCCTAGCTGTGTCTATGGTTTTTGTGAGCATTTTTTCACCTCTCCCTTTTTTATCTTCAGTACTCCTCAACTCTTCATAACATGTGCCACCTCTGAGTGATGTGGCAATTTATCACGACCGTGTTCATTCAAATCATCATCATTACTGCCCTGCTTTACTCATCTGTTGTTTAGTCTTTAGGCTCTTTTACTTTTGAAATAGAATTTATTCTTTTTTTTTTTTTTCTTTGTGACTGTTCTGTATGGGCTGTTTCTTTTACAACTATAGATGTAGTCTTAGTCATGAAAACATTATTATGAATAAGCTTACACTACAGTGTTGCAAGGGGTGTGCAACCAACTGCCAAAGATACTGGCGCCTCTATAAACAACTACAGTAGAGCGCCGTTAATCCGACACAGTCCGTCCCCGGCAAAAGTGTCGGATAATCGAGTTTGTCGGATTATCGGATCTGCCATAGTTCGACCCCATGTAACCTTATAATATGATTTAACGCTTTGATTTCATTAGGT
>JAUKPP010171386.1:0-14505 GCA_032273245.1 Phyllaplysia taylori
GGTGCTGACAAAATGAGTTGCTTCTCGCAATCGGCGAATTGAGAAATCGGCCGAAAAACAATACTGGAGTAAACTTTGTCAGTTTTCAACCAATAATACCATTTTCTTTAAATATGTCTTTTGTCATTCAGCATAGAATCTAGACAAACTTTTGGTTTTTTAAGGACATTATTTGCTCAAAATATCTGAATTATAAACTGAGAAGCAACTCATTTTGTCAGCATCCCTCACAAACGTGAACTGATCTTTGACGGAGGGACTTTGATCCCAGGAAAGTGCCAGTCAAGACGTCAATATAACCACAGAATGAGCATCCGAAATACAGTGTGTATTTGGAGTGAGAGAGAGAAAGAGAGAGAGAAGCATGTGTGCAAGAGTGCAAGAGTTTCTTAAAGGCGTACAGTTATGCCTGAGAATGTTTGTGTGTGTGTCAAGGGTATAAAATTGTTGCGTAGCCTCCCCTTCTTTCCTTTAACCAGCAAGGTACACATTAATCCATGCTCCGCCTAAATGCATGTTTTAGAGCCCTCCCAAACACAGTAGGCTACATTTCGGAGGGGGACGACTGTATCTGCTTTTGATTTATCAGTCAACATGTCATGTCAAGGAGAATCTTCTGAAGACCCACATACAGCCTTGACCTATTTCACAACAACTTTGACCTTTGACCTTTGCCCATCATGCTGTGGTGCTAGCGCACTCCTCCAGCTGATCCGTGTCTCGGCCTGGCTGCGGATATTCTTGGACTGTCGAGCGAGGCGCCATTTTAGATTGCAGCGCCATCTGAAATAAATAAATAAATAAATAAAATAATACATGAATAACAACTTTATTCATCCCTGTGGTCGACTGGTTAGCGAACTCTCACAAAGTTTTTCAAGCAATGCTGAGTGAAAGCATCTTTATAGTGGGTGACCACTGCGGTGTGTCCTTGGGCAAACACGTTAACCCTAGCTCACACAGGCGCTGTCGGCGGCGACCAGCGATGGCGTGTAGACAAATGAAATGAGTGAATGTATGTGCATGTATTTCATGTGTATTAGTAATGTTAGTATTGTATAAGGGCATTTGATGAATGTACATGTATTACATGCCATTGTGAACAAAATTTCCCTACAGGGATCAATAAAATCATAATTTTCAATTTTTCTACTAATAATCAGTAGTTGAGTAGTCATTGTTACGTCAATTTAGCTTTCAAAAGCCGTGTGTAGTGTATTGATGCATGTCATACTGCCTTAAGTAGAACCAACATATCTCGACGTCTGTTAACTCAACATTCGCCTTAAGTCGAAACAATTTGCGATTCTCATCTTTTCCTTTTTTACTACATCAACATTCCTCAAGTCGATTTTCTCTTCATTCGATATGATTTCAATAGTCCGAGCAATGTCAACATATGAGTTATTTAACTCTTTTGTGAAGCGCCTTGAGTTTGAAATTTTTAAGGGAAGGCGCTATACAAATACCATTATTATTATTATCATTCCTGTATATGCATTCGACTGGCTTACCTTTATTTCACTGGGCCTCAGTTTATTCAATATATCTCTGTCTAGTCCAAAAGCAATAGCATTCAAGGCTCCTATGAAAGAAAACATGACAATAATTAATACTGTTATAATGGAAAAACACTGCTGTCACAACAATAAAAATGTAGATGATTTAGATCAGTGGTTCTTAACCTTTTTAGACCAACCATACCTCTGAGGGTTTATAAAAAGCTTTCACCGAACCCCTCGTAACTGTTAAAATTTTTTTTTCTAAAAATATCAAAATACAGATAGATATTGGTTTGGTTTGGTTCAGTTACCAGTTTTACGTCCCCTGCAACACTGTAAGGTCATTTAAGAGACGGGCTACTTCAACCCTGCCTGTCAGGGCCAACCCGGACTAAGAGGGAAAAATCCCAGCAGAAAAAAACTCACATCGTCCACGACCGGGGATCAAATTTAGGCGAAGACCCTAACCATTACACCACAGTGTTGGTGATAGATATTGTTATACTAGTGCACAAAATGAACCATGCATCCATTGCAGGAGTAATCACTGCCTTCCAAGAACATGACAAACTCAAACAAATAATTCAAGCGGGGCTGAAACTAAAAGTCAAGCATCCTGAGGGTGAGAAAACAAAATTTAAACATTTCGAGTCTTTACTCAGTCGAACTCTTATGACGGACTCACCAAACCACTGGGGCTCAATCAAACCCTGATTAAGAACCGCTGATTTAGACAGTGCCTACCCCTACGTAAAAAAAAAAGCAACATCAAAACGTTACTTTTTTCCTTTCCTTAATATTCTGTTGAAGAAAGCATTCATCCTTTGATCGTAATATTGATACAGGCCCTACATCAATTCTATTGTCCTTTTTACACTTAAATCCTCATAAATTAAACCAAAGCATTGGTGAAATAAACAGAAAATAAACTAAAAAATATTTTCATATTCATCTGAGGGCAAAAGCATGCATACTACTTATGCATTGATATCTATATACGAATCATTGTATAGTACGACAATGGGTCTATTAAATTTGACAGTTCTCTCATATATCAGAGATGGATGCCACATTCAGAGATTCCGCCTCTTAAATGACTTTATAGTGTTGCAGTTTGTTTTGGTTTGGTTACCAGTTTTACGTCCCCTGCAACACTGTAAGGTTATTTAAGAGACAGGCTACTTCGACCCTGCCTGTCAGGGCCAACCCGGGCTGAGAGGGAAAAAATCCCAGCAGAAAAAAACCCCAGATCTTCTGCGACGGGGATCGAACCGGGGTCTTCCGCATGCAAGACGAAGAGCCTAACCATTACACCACAGCGCCGGTATATAGTGTTGCAAGGGGTGCTAAGTCAAAAACCAACCAAACTAGGTTTGACAGAAATAACCCTGACCTTGGAGAGGTGACGTCATCGTGGCGAGAAGAACAAGAGCAAACACGTGGTAATCTGGGTAGATAGCATTCTGGATCCTGAGAAAAAATAAATGTGCTTTGTTTGTGGAAGCAAATAAGGAGATGAGTGGCTTTCCAACGGAGATGGAATTGTGAGGGATCCAAACGGATTCAAACAGGGTGGTGGTACTGGGCGTATAGAAACATGTAGAGAGAAAAAAATCACCCACCACAACCTCAACAATCCGAATGAAAGATATTAATGAAGAAAAAAATATGTGAGAGTGGGCAAATATTCAACAGCGACTCCTGTCTTCGTCGGGCCCCATCGGATTGTTGAGGTTGTGGTGGGTGGTTTTTTTCTCTACTTGTTTGTGGAAAGGACATTTAAAGTAGTGGTGGGCGATTTGAACATTTTTAATAATAGAAAATTCCTGATTCTTCAGTACCAAGAATCGTGAGAATTGATTCTGATTAGATTCTTATTCTGTGGCAGCATTAGTCCTCGACATGGGAGTTAACAGTGATGGTTAAAAATTAAAATTATATTGTCATGGTTATGCCCCTTCGTTTATACATCATGTAATTGAAAATTGGAAGTTAAGAATCCATTTTCTGCAAATCGAGAATCGAAAATGAAAAGACGATTCTATGAAATGCCAACTCGCCAGAATCGGGAATCGACGCCGATTCCCTCACCAGAATCGAAAATCTATTCTTAGGGAGAATCTATTCTGATGTTCAATTCTAGCCCACCACAAATTTAAAGCATTATGTTGTGCAACCAGTTGAGATGAGTGTCAAGTCTCATTTTGAACATTCATGAAATTTGTTGGTATAAAAAGCCTATCCCCCCCCCCCCCCCCCCCCTCTCCCGCCCTTGCAAATTTGTGAAAAAAAATACCTTGCCAGATCAATTAGAGGCAAGGATTTGATCTGTCAAAGGGTGCACAACCACATAGCCCGGCGAGAATAGAAAAGGCAAAAAAAAGATTTCTCCCAATCTGGTCAATGCGTTCTCCATAGTGTGTCCGCCCCATGTTACTATTGCTACTTTACCACTTGGCATTCAAGCCATCTTGCAGTTCAAATCTTGCATGATGGTAAATTTACAAAAGGAATGTCCAAGAACTCCAGGCTAATTCATGTATTTGAGTAGGTTCCTATTCCCAAGTGGCGTCGGTAGTCTAGTGGTTAGGCTGCCGGACTCGTAATCGGAAGATTGCGGGTTTGAATCCCAGCTCGGGCCCCACATTGTGTACTTGGGAAATGCATTTTACATGAATTTTCCTCACTTTACCCAGGTGTGAATGGGTACCCGACTATAGACAGTGAACGATCTTGTCCATATTTTAGTGCTTTAGCGCCTGTAAAATGGCACCTTGCACTGTATGCTTCCCAGGAAGTTGAGAAGGTTTCTGAATGACTTGGTCTGCTAGGGTAATAATGATTGTAAAGCACATAGAGCTTGCTTTCGAGCGGGGAAATGCGCTATATAAATATAATATATTATTATCATTATTATTCCCAAGTACTTGCTTGAGTAGTTTTTAACTCTTGTGGTCACACAGCAAGGACACCAAAGAACCCTTATGGTCACGCGCAGCCGGCCGTGACATGATGGGGCTTTTTGGGCCTGGAGCACATCGCTGGTTGTTTCGCAAAGGGGCGAATATAATGAAGAATATAATGGGACTATTCGCCCCTATGTAATAGCATCAGCAATATATTTGCCAAGTGACGTGATGGGCAGATTTGGGTCGGCCTAAGTGACTTTAATAATAACAATAATAGATTGCATTTATATAGCGCATTTCCCCGCTCTATGCGCTTTACAATCTATGAAGTGTTAATCTTAAACACTCAATTCTGAAACTTCAGATTACTCCAGTAATTACTATAGTATTTCCCTAAATAGAGTTTATATTTTCATTGCCTAGTCAGGAAAGACAGATAATGAAAACCAGTGCTCAGGGTTCAAATCATGGATCATTACTCAAGTATTCTTGTACTCACTCGAGTAGCCCAATATTCAAGCACTGATTCGAGTATTTAACCGGCGCTGTGGTGTAATGGTTAGGCTCTTCGTCTTGCATGCGGAAGACCCCGGTTCGATCCCTGATTGCGGACGATCTGGGTTTCTTTCTGCTGGGAATTTTTCCCTCTCAGTCCGGGTTGGCCCTGACAGGCAAGGTCGAAGTAGCCCGTCTCTTAAATGACCTTACAGTGTTGCAGGGGACGTAAAACTGGTAACAAAACCAAATCGAGTATTTATAATTACTCAAACTCTAACGTAAGTCCAAAATAGCTGGACTTGCACACCCCTAGTTATAAGCCACGAGTAAGTTTGATGATGCTTCGACAAAACAAGCTCACCTGTTGATCAGCGGGAACACAGACACAGCTAAGTAGATGAAGGGATAAAACCTCAGAGGTTTGATGTCCTCCTTCATTAGTTGCTGCACAAAAGAAGAAAAAATTAAAACATCACATTATTGAGCTTAACAGTCCATTAGGCGGAGCGTCCACTGACCTGTTTTGTCAGTTGCAGGTTTGGTTTGGTTACCAGTTTTACGTCCCCTGCAACACTGTAAGGTCATTTAAGAGACGGGCTACTTCAACCCTGCCTGTCAGGGCCAACACGGACTGAGAGGGAAAAAATCCCAGCAGAAAAAAAAACAGATCGTCCGCAATCCGGGATGGAACCAGGGTCTTCCGCATGACAGGCGAAGAGCCTAACCATTACACCACTGCGCCGGTTGTCAGTTGCAGGCCAGGCTCATATGTATATATCATATATAGATAAGCCTGGCCTACAACTGACAAAACAGGTCAGTGGACCCTCCGCCTTAACACTTTGCAGTGACACAGCCCGAAGGACGAAGAACCCTATCAGTTACTGGCAGCAACGTTTTTCCCAAACAAACTTGCCTCATGTGGCTTTTCGTGACAACCAAGTGCCTGCAGACGCCGCACACCAATGGCAACCCTAACGAAAACTTAACAAGAAATCAAAACAAGAAGAGGCTAAAACAGCTGAGGCTGGTGCCTCTATAAATAACTCCTTACTAACTGCTTATCAATAGGTATTTTCATGATAAGTAACCAACATGTGACAAATTTATACTAATTCATCAGCAACACGACTGAACCATTTCTAAGATTTCTGAAAACTCACATGTTGGCGCTGTGTGTTGGGGTCATAGGTGCCCTCCCAGCTAGAAGCCTGAAAGTAAACAATATTATGTTGTAACAAAACTCAGACATGATTGACAACAAGGGACAAATTCCTTTATTGATTTATTTATCAATGATCATCATTTGTTGCTGAAGATGAATATTTTGAGAACATATCAGATATTGCTTCAATATTCTTCACTCATTATTCACAGCATATTACCATATTTTCTCGTTACTTTATCAGAAAGAGTGCATGGCGGTAAATTTACAAATGGAGTGTCCAAGAGGTCAAGGCCAACTCATGTACTTGGAGATATAGAAAGTGAAAGTGAGAACAATAATAATAATAATAATGACTGCATTTATATAGCGCATATCCCTGCTTGAAAGCAGGCTCTATGCGCTTTACAATCAATTATTACCCCGACAGATCAAATAATTCAGAAACTTTCTCAACTTCCAGGGAAGCATACAGTGTAAGCAGCCATTTTACAGGCGCTAAAGCACTAACTTACGGACAAGATCGTTTGCTGTCTATAGCCGGGTACCCATATACACCTTGGTGAAGTGAGGAAAATTCATGTAAAATACCTTTCCTAAGGACACAACGTCGGGCCTGAGCTGGGATTCGAACCCACAACCTTTCAATTACAAGTCTGGCAGCCTAACCACTAGACTACCGACGCCACTGAGAAGGGGTGAAGGAGGGGTACCCAGGTAGGAGTAAAGGCGGGAGAGAGATTTTGGTTTAGTTTTGGTTTGGTTCAACATCCAATACAACACTGAAAGGGCTGAGAGGGCCAGTGTCCCTGCAAAAAAATCTGCCCCAGATGGGCCTCAAACTCACATCCTCAGTGTAAGAGGCTTAAAGCCTTCTTGGGGATTAGGCATTATATAAATTTAATTATTACTATTATTAAATTAAACAAAAGACTTTACCTTTCTCAATAGGGTGAAAATAATGAAGCCGTACAATGCCATCAGAATTGCAATGAAGGTAAACAGAGGCCCGTACCATCTGAAAATAAATGTTCAAGTTAAACGCTTAGCCTATATTTTCTAAAAAATGAAAGAAAAATATTCACGCAAAGTATGGGCGTCTGAGGCCACGCCGTAAAGTTAACAATCACAAGACACGTTCGACTTTATATTAAAAACGTATTAGATATCCCCCCCCCCCCCCCCCTGCATAGACCACAATATCACTTTGTTCACTTCAAAGAGATAATTTATCTTTTACACACACAAAAGAGTTCTCAAACTTGATGTAAGCAAAGTTCTGATTACGGCAATTCAAACTATATCTAACTTATGATAAAAGATAATCCAAATAAGAAATCTGGAGTCTTAACTTGACCACTGAAGTACTGTGATGAGTGAATGATGGCTTTGTTACATGTGCCTGACCGACGCTGTGGTGTAATGGTTAGGCTTTTTGCCTCTCATGCAGAAGACCCGGTTGGGGACGATCTGCGTTTTTTTCTGCTGGGATTTTTTCCCTCTCCGCCTAGGTTGGCCCTGACAGGCAGGGTCGAAGTTGCCTGTCTCTTAAAATGCAGGGGATGTAAAACTGGTAACCAAACTAACCAAACTTACATATATGCTTATGTTTGTTCAATGAAGTAGGGAATGGAAGTGGGAGTGGCACTCCAACGGAGAGGGTACACAGAGGGAAGTACTCTTAGCGGCTTTGGTATCTTAAGATATTGTTCGTATAGTTTGGTCCGAACCTCGTATAATCCGAGGTTTTAAACAAAGACAAAGAAGGAAAAAGAAACGGAAATTGAAAATCTCACGTTAGATCCGAGTTTCACTGCAACAAGCACAACGCAACAGACACAAAGACATTCTTATAAAACATAAGACACAAGAAAGAATCTACTCACATGCCCATTCTCCATTTTATGTCTGGAATGATCCAGCTGTAAAGAAAAAAGAAAGAAAGTTAGTTGTTTATAAGAATGATAATGATAACAATAATAATTGGTATTTATATAGCGCCTTCCCTTAAAAATTTCACGCCCAAGGCACTTCACAGAAGAGTAAAAACCTCATCCACTTTAGATGACATGGACTTTAGAATAAAAAATAAGTTCTGCTACAGATTAAATGTCACAGTCACTAAAACTCATACATGCAAATAAAATCACGCTCTAAAAAATTCATATTCAGTAGAAATAGATTATAAGAGGGGGGGGGGGGGGTGTGTGCAGCATCTTAGGCTGTTTTAGCCTCTTGGTAACACTGCCGTGTTCTCGTTGCAGGGGACGTAAAACAGGTAACCAAACCAAAACAATTTCCTTTGAGACTTATTCCATTTGTGTTTTGTCAAAGCATGTCCTATTAGAGTCTTTTTTCGCTAAGTGTATTCAGGTTCTGGTAAGGGAGTGAGGTTTGGAATGGGTGGGAGGGACGGAGGAGAAGACGGGGAGGTCGGGGGGGGGGGGGGGGATGTAAGAGGAGGAGGAAGAGGGTGGCAGGAGGAGGAGGAAGAGTAAAGAAAGAAAGCAAATGGGGAAAATGTGGCCATACTAATCAAGACGATCTAAACAACGTAGTCACATCATAACGAATACAAAAAAAGAAAAACTGCAGTGGGAAAATTATCGCTTCATACAGGTCTTAAAGAAAATAAAACACCATTACAGGTTTGTAGATTTTCAAACCGTTTATACTGCATCTGGTTATGTTGACAGACAGCAACAGTTAGTTGCAATACCAATGGCGACTGAGCACTACGACTTTGGGAACTGATAAAGGAGCTTAGGTTAGTCAATTTAATATAATACAGTTTAACCTGCTCAAACGACCACCTGTATAAGATGACCACCTGCACAAAAGGCCACTTTCAATTGACTCCCAAATCATTTTTTTTCTCTATAATATCGTTCTCTAAGACAACAACCTGTCTAAAACGACTACTTATATTTCGATATTGAGCGGCCATCTTAGACAGGTTTGACTGTAATATACAGATTTTTGTTGGGAGCATTCATTGTTTGCTACATCAGTTTGTTCATCAATACAAGATACATCAATAACGTCCCCAATAAAAAAAAAGAAAAAAAAAGAAAAAAGAAAATAACGTCCCCACTAACAATAACAAAAATTGGAGAGATTTAATACTGATATGATACAAATAAGGGGTCTAAAAATTTATGAGCACCTAATTTATCACATTGCGACACCGACACCTATTTATGCTTGTTTTGCATAAGGGCAAATAGTGACTGTAGTGGAGTATTCGTCTCTTTGCTAAACAATCTGGGATATATCTAGAGTGGCAATATGTTTGCCTACAACAAATATACAAATGCTATTGCATACTGTAAATGTGTTTTTTTTCGCATGGTTTTAATTTTTGCGCTTTACACAAATTTGGAAAACATTTGCAAAAATAACAATGACGTGAAATTTTTCCTTCTTCTTTCTTTCCTTGCTATAATATCTTGTCACTAGTGACTGAGAAATTCGCGAAAATTAAAACCTCGCGAAACTGACTTGTCTCAATATTGAAAAAAAAAAAAAAAAGTCCATGTGAAACAAAAACATGTTTACAGTATCTAACGTGAACCTACCACCATGCTCCGGACGGACCGTAAACGTCAGCTATCAGGGGAAGGGCAGATATGATGAAAGGCAACACGATGCAAACCACAACATACACCCTGTGAAGGAAAAAATTGTTGCCATATTTTCTTGCATCACTACTGCACTTACACTTTTCAAAAACAAAAATATTCACTTCTGAAGAGTTAAGAAAAAAATTTTGGACAATAATTTTTGTTAAAACCAAATGTGTGTGTGTGTGTTTGTGTGTGAGAGAGAGAGAAAGAGAGGGGGAAGGGAGAGAGAGAAAGAGAGAGACAGAGAGATTTATAGTTTTACAGAGTAATTATTTATAGAAGCGCCAGCCTTTGGTTGTTTAAGCCTCTTATTGTGTTTTACTCAAACAGTTACAGTTTCCTTGAGGGAGTTGAAGAAAGAGCTCAGCACATTATCCATGATGTAAAACTTCATCTTGTCTTTGTCAACATGTTGCCTTTGTTGCTTTTCTTATGATACAGTAGTCTCCGCCTAAATACATGGTGCTCAATTTCGAGTTATTTATTTATAGACACAAGATTCTTTGGCTGTTTTAGCCTACATAGTGCTCATGAGGGCTCCAAAACTTGCATATAGCCAAAGTGTGTATTTATACACCAAATTATGTAGTAAAAAGTCTGTCATAATCATAACAGTGGCGTGCATTTAAGTGGAGCGTGCATTTATTTGGCGTGCATTTAGGCTGAGACTACTGCAACGTGCTATAACTTAGTACAAAGATTTGCTTAAATTTACATTAACAGGACTGTACTTTTCTGGAGATATTCATTACTTACTTTAAAATATGTATTAAATAGAATCAATCTTTAAAGAAAGATTAAGAAAAATTCTTTGTTCAATTAGGTTTTCTTCCATTCCATGACCAAGGTGCAAAGAGGGTGAAAAAAGTAAAACTCATTTTGTCAAAAACCGCCATGTCTGAAACAAAGAAAAATTTAAATATTGCTTATACTATACTTCATATTCTTTATTTTCACAGGGATCCTAGACAAATGGAGGAAGCAGACAGCACTTGGCCCGAGAATGATTTTTTTTTACATTAAAGCAGTTTATGCGGTACAACTTTTACCCACCGGTACTGTGGTGTAATGGTTAGGCTCTTTGCCTATCATGCGGGAAGACCCTAGATCGATGCCTGGTCGCGGACAATCTGGGGTTTTTTTCTGCTGGGATTTTTTCCCTCTCAGTCCGGGTTGGCCCTGACAGGCAGGGTCGAAGTAGCCCGTCTCTTAAATGACCTTACAATGTCGCAGGGGACGTAAAACTGGTAACCAAACCATCCACTTACCACTCAAACTTGGCAGTTGTGGTCAACTTGACAACATTTATGAAGAGGTTCAATGTGATGCAGCCCACCAAGAGCATCACCTGCCAGTCTGTGGGAGAGAACAGTAGGAGTATCCAGGTATGAACAGTCTTTGGTTTCGTTTCTAAATACAGTAAAAACCTGTCTAAGACGACCACCAGTTATCGAGAAGAAAGTGGTCGTTATAGACAGATGGTCGTCTTAGAGAGGGTTAATATAGAAGAAATTTAATTTGGGAGTAGGTGGAAAGTGGTCGTTTGTGCAGGTGGTCGTCTTATACAGGTGGTCGCTTGACCAGGCTCAACTGTAATAATGATAATATATTGTATTTACATAGCGCATTTCCATGCCTGTAAGCAGGCTCAACGTGCTTAATTCTAGTTTTACGTCCGTTGCAACGCTGTAAAGTCATTTAAGAGACAGGCTACTTCAACCCAGCCTGTCAGGGCCAACCCAGGCTGAGAGGGACAGTTCTCAGCAAAACGACGTCAACGCTCATCTCCACACAGGAATTGAACTTGGGTCTTCTGCATGATAGGTGAAGACCCTTACCATTACACCACAGACTCCGGTACACGAATAGTCTAGAACCAAATGCAAAATGCCATACTACTGATTATCATGGCTGCATTTACATGAACCAGGGATGTTGGACTCAATCACTCAAGAAGATAAAACAGCCAAAGATGCTGGTGCCTCTATAGATATCTAACTTCTAACTAATAAACTAATATTTTGCCTAGGAGTCCAAAACTCAAATCACACTTAAAGTTGAAGGCTTATCAGGATAAACAATCATTGAGCAGTCAAAAACTAAACCTTCTGTAAACAAAAATATTAGCACATGTAATATCTTGTCCGTATGTTAGTGCTTTAGCGACTGTAAAATGGCAGCTTGCACTGTATGCTTCCCAGGAAGATGAGATGGTTTCTGCATGACTTGGTCTGCTGGGGTAATAATGATTGTAAAGCCTATAGAGCTTGTTTTCGAGCGGGGAAATGCGCTATATAAATGCAATCTATTGTTATCGTTATTTTAATAGCAACTCAAGACATACAGACTTTGTCTTTTCCTATTTATCCCAAACATCTCGCTGTACCCACATTAAGAAATCTCATGAACCCAGAGCAGCCTATATGAAAACAGATTACACAATTGTGTTATCCAAAAGTAATTTTAAACTGAAGATGAAGTGACTTACTAAAATATGTAATGTACCATCCTTGAAAGTTGCAAAATGCTCCGTCCTCGATCCGAGCACCCTGTTTTGGAAGAAAAGGTAGGGAAGAGCATGAGTCTAATCATCAGATCACTAGCTATTGATTGGTTTGGTTTGGTTACCAGTTTTACGTCCCCTGCAACACTGTAAGGTCATTTAAGAGACAGACTACTTTGACCCTGCCTGTCAGGGCCAACCCGGACTGAGAGGGAAAAAATCCCAGCAGAAAAGAAACCCAGATCGTCCGCAATCAAGGATCGATCTAGGGTCTTCCTGCATGCAAGGCGAAGAGCCTAACCATTACACCACAGCGTCAGTCTAGCTATTGAGTCAATTGAAAAATACATATTATCTGTTGCATTGCCATGAAATCAGGCTCTTTTCCAAAGAAGGGGAACGGAGTTATCAGCCTTTTCTGAGTCTCAGATAATTTTTACCATAAAGATTACAAAAGTTTAAACGTAACCATTTGCTTTTGGGGCAATTGAAACATTGTGCCTGTGTCTTCAACCATACGTGTTTGAGAAAATTGAAAAAAGAATTGAGTCAAGCTATTAACTATTAAGGCAAAGGAAAATGCATTCATCTTCATAAGAAAGACAACTATTTTTGTCAGACTACTCAAAGGAATCAAATGTGACTTAGGCAAATGTAGAAAGACGCTGGAAACATGCATGAGTTTCATGGTAAAAAAAAAAAGGGTTTTTTTTAAATGTATTTTTAAATTATTACTCACCATGAGAAACCCAATACTGTTCAGCAATGAAGAAATGCTCAAATATAAGGTAAGACGCTGTGGAAAAATCAAAGAAAGTAGGCTGGTGTTTTTATTTGTGAAGGGAAAAATTAAATGCACAGAGATAGAGGAAGAAGTGGCTCTCCTATTGAGATATTGCACAGAAGGATCCCAGGGGATTAAAGACGAGGGTGACAGAAGTGTATTAACAAGTAAAACAAAATGTTACGCACCACAACCACTCAAGTAAGAGCATTCTTTAATCTTAATGAATTCATACACAAAATACAGATTGACAAATTTTTTTACAAACCCTGACCTTCTTCTGGTTGACATAGTTTCGAGTTATTTATTTATAGAGGCACCAGCTTCTTTAGCTGTTTTAGCCTGGTTGACATAAGGAATGGTGAAAGAATTTAGGCTACATAATTAATTGTTTGAATACAAAGTCATAAAGAATGCAGATTACGAGGTGAAAAATCTAATAACCATGGCAGGCACTCGACGAGGATTTTCACTCTTAATTTATATTTCTTGTATTTCAGGAGGTCAACGCTCAACCTAACATAAATCGAACCTCCAAAGTGATATTGGAAATTGGTAACATCATTAACATAGAGATGATTACCAAGATATCACACCCAGACTACATAGGGGCTGCCATAAGAGAATAAAAATATTGTGTAGACTAAACGAATGCAGGGGTAGGTGCCTCACGGTACTCTTTTGTTCACTCGGCAGCCAATACATTCGAATAGCGACACCAAGCACAGACCTATAAGTGCTACCCCCAAAATTGTCTGAAAATTCTGAAAACCCGACAATTGTCGGACATTTTACAGGTCTGCAAGCAAATCACTGCGCCATTGTCATCCACGGATGAGTTTTCAGAGGGTACAAAGGGAGCGGCCATTACTCTGACATCAGAGTAAGCAGGCTAGATTATCTATCTATATGCCTATCTATATTTCCTGAAGGAAAATATTCATTACCGAGGTATATAAAAGTAGTTCTTTCGTACAAAGAACATGTATAGACAGCTTGGGTAGCAGTTATAGTGGGTCACGATGTATTGCAGGTAGAATATGGTCATGATCCAAACCAATGGTACAAGAATCATTAACTTTTGTAATAGAGGGAAATTACTACTTTTGTAACATAGCTGCTTATACAGCAGTCTACGCCTAAGATCCCACAACTTTTGATCCCGGTTTGCATAACGTCCCACAGTTTTAAGAAAACAGATTTTTTACCATATATAAGAGTCACCCCTAAGATCCCGCTTTAAAATGGCTAATACGTCTAAGGTCCCACAATTTAGAAAATAGCTTACGAAACTAAGACCCAGAGGCGCACTATAATTGTCCAGATTCTATAACCCGTCACGTTACCAATCATTCACTCTCGTGAATTTGATTAAATCACTGTTGTTAAGCTCGATTATTGTGTTCAGCACAGCTCAGTTTTGTTTTTACTTACATTATCAACCAGTCTTTGCTGACACATGTTATTCCTTCTATATGGAAATGTTCTGAAATTGTCCCAATCCCTAAGAAAGAAAAA
>JAUKPP010171497.1:0-14503 GCA_032273245.1 Phyllaplysia taylori
TACAATGCAGGGGATGTAACTCCACAATATCTAAGTACCGTACTTGGTGCGATAACCGTATGCTCTAGGACACTACACTTACTACTTCGGCCTTGCCTGTCAGGGCCAACCCAAGATGAGAAGGAATAATCCCAGCAGAAATAGCGCAGACTGTGCGCGCGTGGGATCGAACTCAGGTCATAGCCTAACCATTACGCCACAGACGCCGGTATTCACACCTGTGGTAAGTTAGGTAAATCCATGTACGAGTAAAATACCTTTCCCGGGGACTTTAAAGAACAGCTATCGTACCGGCGCTGTGGTGCAATGGTTAAGCTCTTCCCCTGCCATGCGGGAGACCCCGGTTGGATCCAGAGCGCGGACGATCTGGTTGTTGTTTTTGCTGCTGGGATTTTTCACTCTCAGCCTGGGTTGGCTTTGACAGGCAGAGTCGAAGTAACCCGTCTCTTAAATGACCTTTCAGTGTTGTTGGGGACGTAGAACTGGTGCTGTGGTGTAATGGTTAGGCTCTTCGTCTGTCATGCGGAAGACCCCGTTCGATACCGAGCGCGGACGATCTGGGTTTTTTCTGCTGGGATTTTTCCCTCTCAGCCTGGGTTGGCACTGACAGGCAGGGTCGAAGAAGCCCGTCTCTTAAATGACCTTACAGTGTTGTTGGGATGTAGAACTAGTAACCAAACCAAACAACTACCGTGCGCATGCAACCATGTGCATGTAATGTGATAAAGATGGGCAAGGTTTTATTTTTAAAAAACGATAGAACTGTTGATAACCATTATTCTCTCAGCTGTGTTAAGAAAGCTGGTGGGGGCGTCGATGGACGAGCGGTAATGCGCACGCCTACAGATGAGGAGGTCCCTGGTTCGAATCCGGGGAGGTTCACTGGGATTTTTTTTTTTCGAGGTTCTCATGGCTCCAACTCTCGTCCTATCGGAGATGGACGTAAAATAAATTCGGAGGCCCCGCCTCGTAAATGAACTTACAAAGTTGCATGTGGTGTTAAACCAAAAAAAAGTGTTTTCTTTTTTAATGGCAGGTTCGAAAGAGGCATAATTACATTGGAGTCAGCAACTCTCAGTATTTCCTCGATTATTTCCCCTGAACTGTAATTCGAGGGGGAAAATGGCCCAAAAAATTGATGGCTTTTGGATGTGTCCCGTTTCAGTACCATTACCGACACGAAAGTTGGTCTGATTTGTTTCTACGTCATTAACAACACTGTAAGGTCTACTTCGACCCTACCTGCCAGGGCCAACCCAGGATGAGACTGAGAGGGGCAGATCCCCGCAAAGAGACGCAGGAATCCAGATGCTGATCCACTTGTGAGAGTCGAACTCAGGTCCTCTTCGTGACGGGGAAGAGCTAAATCTTTACACCACAGAGTGGTTGGCTCTGTATGAACAACTTTTTTGATGAATGTTCAAGTTTTGGGTTTGTTTGTTTTTTGTTTTTTATCATTATTATTATTATTATTATTTTGCCTCTGCAGTACAGATGTAGGAGTACACATGATAGACTATGTAGCGCTGCTATCAAACTAAATTGGTCTTGCTTAAAAGACAAGGTCAAAGTAAGCCGGTCAACTCTAGAGCAGTGCTGTAAGGTTATCTCAGCGACGGTTTGGTTTGGTTTGAGTTTGGGTTAATATACCTTGCAACACTGCAAAGTCATTATATGAGACGGGCTACTTCGACCTTGCCTGTCAGGACCAAGCCGGGCTGAGAGGGACATTGTCCCAGAGAATAACTGGGGTATACTCGATCAAACAAACTGCCTCACTCGTGTCTACTGGATGATAGGCGTTTTTGGTTTGGCTTTGGCTTAACGCCCCATGCAACACTATAAGTTCATTTACGAGGCGGGACCTCCGAATTTTACGTTCATCTCCGACAGGATTGAGGTCGAAGCCATGAAAACTCAGAAAAAAATCCCGCTGAACCTCCCCGTATTCGAACCCGGGACCTCCTCGGCTATAGGTGGATGCACTACCGCTTCCATTACACCACAGACGCCGGTTCAGCGACATTATCTCTTAGAGGCATTAACATGCTGCCACACATGGGACAAATTGATTAAGTGTAATCTAAGCTACATGTATCTGAGACCCCGCCTAGTGTGAATTACCCATCCAGTCACTGCAAGCTGAATACCTGACTAAGAAGTCTTAGCATTATTGCCTTAATGCCAGGCCAGTGGAGCGACAGCTGCTATAGCCATTACATCAACTTAGGTTTTGCATGCCCTGTGCTCAAACCCTTAACAGAATATTGGCGAACTACTCAGTTAGTTATACCCTTCACTCCACCGCATAGGCCGTCAACACCAGTGGCCGTATGCATCAAACACCCGTAAAGTTAGTTGGTCGTATGGGCTAGTAGGTCGTAGCCTCTACACCTAGGTGTATTTTGGACGGATTTGGCATGCATGAAATTTGGCCGCTAGGCACGGTGTAAGTCTTATTAGTAGAACTCACCTGCTGGCGTAAGTTCGTGAGCGAGTTACACCGTGCGTAAGAGGATTTACGCACGGTGTCGGCTTACGAGTGTTCCGTGCATCTAAAAAATTTATTTACACCTAGGTGCAGCGAGATAAGAGGTCGTAAACCCGTGCGACAGCTTGATGCATACGGACACAGCTCTCCAAAGCGGCCTTATGTGTGCTGTCTTCTCCAGCTGTCCCCATTCAAATCCTGATGAACTACATGTAGGGCCTACTTACAGCTAGGTGAAATCTAATAGAGTTGATCGTATTTTCCAACATTAACAAAATGTATACATCTAACTGAGATAAGACTCTAAACTAGCATAAACGTAACATTTTTATTTTTTTTCGAATTCAGGTTCTGTACTCATTTTGTTTGTTTGTATAGTCTATGTTTACTTAGTTTATGCGGATTATTGGCTTGAGTAATAGCTTATGCCGAAAGGATCCTATTCTTTGGGAGTTTCTTAAAGAGTTAGATTTTCCATAGCACAGAAGCAACGAATACTTGATACTTGTTTAGCTTAGTTCAGTTGAAGTTTACAGCACTATCGGCATTGTAAGGTCATTTCAGCGCCAGGAAATGGAATAGGTAGGGCAATAGTAACACTTACGAAGAAGGAGGCCGGTTTCTGTGTTGCAGAAATGGTTAGGCTCTTCGCCTATTATACGGGAGGCCCGATATAAGGTCCATCTCGAGCTGGAAGGGACAGTACATCCCAACAGGAAGACAAAGATGCTCGAGGAAATGATCTTTCCAAGTAGTAGTAAGTAGTGAGTTATTTACAGAAGCGCCAGCTTCGGCGGCTGTTTTAGCCTCTTCTTGTTTTGTTCTTTACTTAAGCACTCAAGCAGACTTAAGCTTCCCTGAGGGTTGCCCTATGTGTGCTGCGTCCGCAGGCACTTCGTTGTCACGAAAAGCCACATCACACCAGGCAAATTTGTTTTAAAAAAATAAATAAAAAAAAGATAAAAAAACAACACCCCAAAGCACCAAAACACCAAACCAAGTGGTTCCCCAACATTGAACAAACACCACCATCTTTCTCCTGGAAGATTATGTTCCTCTCAGCCCGAGTTGGCCCTGACAGGCAAGGTCAAAAGAGCCTGGAATTCATACATAGGCTAAATGGGTCTACCAATATAGATCTAGTAATAATACATGTATACTATTTCTGTGAAGTTTTCCAAATGTGCCAAAACTCTATGTTAGTGTTAGCCTATAGAGATATATCTGTTTGTTTTAAGTTTTAACAGTTAAAATACCTGCACTAAGCAGATTGACTCTCAGGGAAATATGATTAATTATACCGTTTACACTATGTTTGTGATCCAGTTTTTTTAGTTTTCAAACCGCGTGCTTTTTCATGTTCAGCGGCCATCTTGAATAGTCATTACACAGACGCCATTGCACTGTTGTTTGTGTTGTTTGGTCGGCGTCAGTTTTAAACTTATTTCCCCCTTTTTAATTGAGATCCAGCTAATATTTTACGATGAGCGACATAGATCCTGAAAAGCTGAAGGTTGCAGAGCTTAGAGATGAGCTCAAAGCTCGGGGCTTGGATACCAAAGGAAATAAAGCCGCTCTGGTTGCAAGACTGAAGGAAGCGCTCAGTCAACTCAGTGAGACAGGTTAGTCGTTGCTCTCCTCTCCTTTTCTTATTTTCTAAAACTTCATGTCTTCGAAGTATTTCCTCTTGTCTCTTCTGTTGCGCTTCAAGTTTTTGCACATCGTGTTTGGAATTTCGGAGATTCGAGTTTTGTTCTGGCTTGACAGAAGACTGGAACTGGAGAAGGTGCAGAGTGCAGGTTCCACTGGATTGAGAAAGTAGGACACTTCCTCCTGTCGACCTGCGTTGTGTGGCTGTGGTGTTTGGCAAACGATCAAATTGTTGAGTTGTAAGACCCAGCCCGTCAAATTCAAGTCGGACCAGCCAAGAATTGAAGCCTTTGCACACTTCAGCCTCAGCATTATTATTTTTTTTTAGCATTGCCTGTTTTTGTTGTGTGTCAGTGTCACCCTGACCCAACTTGTCTCCCACCCAACCGACTTCACCAACGAGTGACCAATGACCAAGTTGATGGCGGTGGACGGAGTCTCAGTCAGTGAGAAGTCTTCACTCTTCTTCTCTCATCTCTGTCTCATGGCTTTCTCTTTCTTTTGTTTTGTATTCTTATGATTGTGGCTGCAGTCAAGTTGGTCATACCCCTGCCTTTCTCACTTGGTGATTCTCTCTACCCTGGGCTGAACACTGTTCTTCTGGTTTGTTGAGTTCACTATCAGTCAGTATCACTATCACTTCTTTTTGTGTAGCAGCTTACATTCACACATATTGACCTTGCCCTTGGTTTGGCCAATAATAAATAATAATCTGGCCATTGAGATTCTTGTACTTAGTTTCTCATAGGGCCTACTCAACATATCACTGGAAATTTTGTCATTTTATGAGCAAGGCCTGGAACTCTAATATCTAGAAATCTAGCTTCTAGTCTTAGTCTCAATCAAGTTTATTTCTAGCCGAAGCCTCAATTATCAATACTAATAATATTCCATTTTCCTTCAGTTGTCCCTAAATTTTAGGACTTTGTGCACCCATCTTACTAAAAAAATTAGCCAAGCCGCCCAAGGCCTAGTAATTGTTAAAAATACATCGAGGCCTAGCATACTGTCTGAAATATTAGTAATTCTCATTGGAATAACTGACTACTCGTACAAGTTATGTTGCTGTAAGTTAAGCTATTTCCATGGGGAGCAGTCAACTTGTCGTCCTCTAGGATTAATTTTTTTAATTCTCCGTTAGTCGGAGAGATCACCTTGTGACCTGGCTTTGAAGATCACAGCAGCCTGTCCCTCAAAGTTGATCTATTTCCTGTTTCAGCATATCTTCAAAGCTAAATGCTTTACTTTATGAGGACCACAAGATACTCAATATATTAAGAAATTTGTGTGAATTGGAGGGGGAGGAGGGGTGATGATGTGACCATGCTGCCCCTCTAGTCTATGTTTTTCTCCTCCTTGACTTTGTTTGCTGGTGCACAGTATAGAAATGAATACAATTTTTTACTCGCTAAATTACCAGTGCGCAAAAGCCACTGGGGGGCAGGTGTAGGGCTTAGTTATTTTCATCTCGAGAATTTATTCTGATTTGTGGTCATGCTTTTTTTTTCTCTCTTCCTACCATTTTAGCTGATGAAGAGAACAATGAGGAAGAAGTTGTTGAACAAGATGAGCAAGAGGAAGAGCAGATGGAAGAAGCTGGAGATGAACAGGATGATGAGGGTGTAAGTAAAAAAAACTATTTTGTTTCAAAATCACAGAGAAAGAAAAAATCTTCTGAACACCTGCATTGATATTCAGGGATGTCGTTTTTCAGTTATTATTACTGAAAGTTTTATTTCAGTTAAGTTAACATCAGTTTTTGTTTTCTATGTAACCACATGAAAGTTTTACCTTAATTTTCAGAGATTTTCTCAAAATTCCAATAGCATCTGTGGTTCATTACATACAAAGCTTTCTATTAACTTTGTGATTATTTTGGAAAGATAGCAACATATGTCAGGTGCTTACGTGAAGAGTCATTGAAACACTACTAGTGTCTTCCAGTATGGCATTTCACAGAGGACATATTTTTATTAACTTTTTTCCATCTATTACATAGGACGTACAGCTAATTGATGAAGCTGCAGAGGAGGAGGAGCAAGAGGTTGAACAAATTGAGCAGACAGAGCAACAGCCAGAGGAGGAGGAAGAGGCTCAGGGTCAGGTTGAGGCCCAAGGAGAAGCTGAGGAGGAACCTGCCGAGCAGCAAGATGCTAACGGAGAAGGCGAGGAAGAAGAGGCAGTTGTCCTTGGTGACGAATTCCAAACCATCGATGAGGCTTCCCAAGATGATACTGAAGAAGGTATGTGTTACTACAGTATTAGTTAATACACTGCCAATTTTGTTGTAAGATGTTTATTGTTTTTACTGTTTTTAAGGGGGAATGGGTGTGCTCTCTTGGAAACATTTCGCATATTTTTGTTTTTATACAGAGTTAGTGCAATTTATTTCATCCTGTTGTTTTTTGTGTCAGTGGGAAAAATGCTTTGCTATTTGTATGTGCCTACACATTCTGAATAAAGTAATCTTTGTAAATTCAGAGCATAGTATGTTATTTGCGAATGTCCCTCCTGGATTTATTACACATGAATGATATATATTTATCAATTTTTTAAAGTGATTTTTTTATGTACACTTTCTCTTCATCTCAGGTGACACTAACAGGAAAAGAAAAAGATCCCGGTCTCCCCGTGACCGCCACAGGCGTTCCAGGTCCAGGTCTCGTGAGAGGCACAGGAGAAGTCACTCAAGGGAGAGACGCCATGCGAGGAAAGTGGAAATGGATGACACTGCTTGGGAGAGTCTCACAGAGTTTGTTCTAGATAGATGTAAGTTTTTATTCTCTATGAGCCTGAATTGAATTTTTCTTGGAAAACAAAACAGCATAGACTTGTCTATGTATAACTACATGGAAGGGGGGGTATTCTCCTGTTAGTCTTCTTCCCATTCATCTTAAATTAGAGAGTCCAACCGAATGCTGCTGTTTGCTAAAGGTCCTTTGGGTTTTCGTATAGTGTTGGGACTCCATGTCTGGGGTCTCATGTTAGCTACATTCCAGAGCAGGATAATCAACATCGCTGCTCATAAATTAAAAAAACCAACCTCTCTCATAATCATGTTTAGGCTTTGAGATTATTTCATGCGCTGGCGAGATTTGGTTATTTGGCATCGCTATCCTATCTATTAAGCTCAGGTTTTCTCGGGCAGATCAGTTTGAAGCAGAAATTGTGTGTTGGCGGGGTGTGAAACAGTAACTATGATAAAATAAACCACATGATTTTGTCTACAATGGTATGCCAGTTGCCAACCCTCACAACTTTATGTGAATTCTTGACTTTCATGAAAAACATTGAAATGTCAGCACTTTTTACTACTTTGCATTGCTAGTAAAATTAAGTCTGTGACGAACTTTTCACTGGGCCGGGATTATTGTAGTATTGCCCTAGGCTAAGTTCGGGTAGTGATAGTTATTTTTTTTCTCGCAAGAGGGATTTTTAAATTGTAAATTGAAAGTAACGCAGTTATTTATTTTTCGCATGGGTTTTTTTTAAATTGTAGATAGCTCGCAGGCATATGCCGGCTTTTGAAAAGTTCATCAGGTTATCTGCCGGTTTGAGTGAACAGGAGGATGTAGCTTACCAACAAAAGGGAATGATTGTGTGGCGCTTTAAAGTGATAATTTCGAGTGACCGTGTTTCGTTTTGACGATGGAACCTGTCTGAGTTTACACTGCTGGGCGTAGAGTTGAATAATGAGAATGAGGTATCAAGCATTAAGTATCGCACCAGTGTCTTTTTGCCGGTTTTCATTAGAAATTTTGGTTTCAGGTTTAGGCCCATGAGCATACTTTCACCCATGGGTGCTTGGCCCCACTTATTTATTTCTCTGTTTTGGTTTTCCCAGTTGGTCGTAAATTGGGACTGACTTTATATGGATTTGATCTTGGCTAAACATGAATATGGATTGTTTCTTCGTTGCACGCTTTGTCTCACTAAAAAAGGAAAATCTCACTTTTTAAAAAAATGTTGAACTGTCACTAATTTCGCTTTGCAGGGTTGACAACTCGTGTTATGATAGTTTGGGTTTTTTTTTTCTTCCCATACTACCCTGTGTTGACTTTGTTGATCCCTCTTAGCTTTGGTTTATTTTCAAGATTAGTAATTGTTGTTTTTTCTCCCAGATGATGCTGATTTAAATCTCCGGTTTGATGACAATAACAGAAAAGCACATCCTCTGACTGTGGATGGGTTTGGATACATGTGGTCTGGAGTACGTGCAATGTATGGAATTACATCAGGCAAAGTTGCCTACGAAGTCAAGGTTTGTATTTATTTGCTTCCATAGAACAGTATCTCAATGTAGAAATGCATATCGCAGGGTAGCAACTAAACTATCTTAACTTGATTTTTCTAACTACACAGGAGAGGCAGAAAAATGATTTTCTGCTTTCGTTAATCAAGATAAGATATAAAAATTTGACTAGTATCCATTTTTTTGTAAGCTGCTTGACGCATAAATTTTTACATGGCATCTGCCCCGTGACAGTGTCTTGCAGAAAAAGGGATTTTCGTCAAATGTCAAGTTATGATGGTTGAGCTATGATCCCTCGTATTTGCTTTGGGTGATACAAGGCTGGGTGAATTGTAGGCCTAGAAAAAGGGTCATCATATAAGAAAAATACAGATAAATAAGTGTTCCAATTTGGAGGGGAGAGGTATAATTGAATGGTATAACTTTAGGTCTATTTGCATCTCAAGAACTAATAATTTAGACTTCTTTTACACATGGGAGTGCTAACACTCAAGCTGATGCAGTTCCATGAGAAATAGATTGATATGAGAACAAAATTAAAGAACGATGTTAAAAGATTATACTTCTTTAAGAAAGAGAGTTAAGTTATTTCAGAAATGAGTGGTAAAAGGCCTTTATTTGATCAGGACAGGGGAAAGAACCCAATTTGATGAAGATGGATCTTTCTCGCGAACTAAGTTTGAAGCCACAGTATAGGACTTCTCCCAATTCCCCCTAGAACCTCCGACCCTGGTTAGCAATTTTTCAGTAACGCACATGTAAGCACTTGATCTGAAAGCTACTTTCATAGGGAAGTATGGAGAAGTTAAAAACATACAGTTGAGAGCGAACTTTTTAAAAAGTTTAATTAATAGCATGCAAACGCTGGTTTGTTTTTATTGATTACGCCAGCAAAGCACACAGTTGAGATCGAGACGAATTTTTTAAGCCCTAAATTATCAAAATTGTAATAAAGCCTGGACCTCGAGCATAAAAAAAAACCCTTGCTACTTTAGAAGAAATCACTGGACAAAAAGACTGAAGAAACTAGTAAATTTGCTTTACAGGGGCAGGGAGTTCGATAGAAGGCATTATTGACTTTCTTGTTTAATATTTTTTGTTTCTTGTGTTTCAGGTTTTGGAAAATTTGAATGTGGATCATTTGCCCAAGGATGAGCCAAATCGTCATGTCCTGCGTGTTGGCTGGTCTGCAAACTCAACTTCTCTCAACCTTGGTATGTATGTTTTACATGCTTCTTTTAAGGTATTGAAATGATGACAATTTTGTATTCAGTGTTGACCGGCGCTGTGGTGTAATGGTTAGGCTCTTCGCCTGTCATGCGGAAGACCATGGTTCGATCCCCGATCGCGGACGATTTAGGTTTTTTTTCTGCTGGGACTTTTTCCCTGACAGGCAGGGTCGAAGTAGCCCGTCTCTAAAAATGACCTTACAGTGTTGCAGGGGACGTAAAACTGGTAACTAAACCAAACCTATTCAGTGTTGAAGTGGTTATCACAATCAAATCCTTCATTATTTTCTGTTGATCCCTTTCTAATAGGTGAGGAAGCGTTGTCCTATGGATATGGCGGTACCAGTAAATCATCCACTGAGTGCAAGTTCGAGGACTATGGTCAGGAATTTGGACCGGGAGATGTGATCACGGCATACCTGGTAAGTCCATCTCATCATTTGTCGTAATATAAAACGCTAATTGATTTTCCATTTAGTCAAGCAGTTCTATGCCAGCTTTTTGCTTTCATGGTATTGAAAGTCTTATAGCCACCCTGCAAAAATGCATTGTGTTTTCACCATGAGTGAACCTTTGACATCTGTGTTTAGGAGGAGGAAATCGCCATAAGTGTTTCAGATACCTGTCGCTAAAGATATCAATGAATTCTGCAAAGCAAAAGGGATGTGATATTTGTACCAGAGATTTTTTTACATTACTTTTCCTCAATATTTCTGTCATTATTCTCAGAATTTGTTATCTAGTCAAAGATTGTTCAGGTTTGGAATATTATTTCAAATGCACCTGCAGCAGCGCTCCTGTTTGGCCCTAAGTTCTCTCTCTGGACCAAAATTTTCAAAGGTGTAGCAGATGTGTACTGTTATATTTGAGATGATGAAATTACTTTGATTAAGCAATAACATAATTCGAGTGCGTTAGAAATATGACTGTATGACCTTAAACTTCAAGGTTATGAAAAATGAAAGTTGGAGCAGGTGGTTTTTGGCTGTTCATTTTCTGCCAGTTGAAAAATCTGTAGCCTGTGACATAATGAACTTTTTTTTTATTTTCATGCCATTTTTTCTTCATTTGGGTTTGTAATTTAAATCTCCAGGACCTGGAAAGTGATCCAGTCAACATCTCTTTCTCAAAGAACGGGGAAGACCTTGGCACATGTTTTGAAGTGGAAAAGGAAAAATTAGGAGAGCAAGCCTTGTTCCCTCATTTAATGACCAAGAACACAGAGTTTGAATGCAATTTTGGCTCCGTGGTAAGTTGTATTTTTATCCTTTTTTTTCCTTATTATTAAATTTTGCTTTTGGTGATCTTATTGATATCAGTATTGGGAAAATTCTGTACGGTATGCACTTATTTAATCAAGTATTGCATCTCAGCAATGACAACTGGTGCAAAATATCCTCAAATTTGAGGGGTTTTTCTTTCTTTGCTCTTTTGTTTTCAAAGTCAATTACATGGTCAGTTTTGTACAAGTCCTTAATGATGTCTGATTCGTGCCCAATAGACCCTTAGAATTCCTGAATTGTTTATTTAGAATTTGTGTACATTTTGCTGCTTCTCTGGGGATTAGGGACAGTCTTATGTCGTCAATGCACTGATTCAGCTAGAACTTTTGTGCACAAATTATATTAAAACTCAGAATATTCATACAAGCATGCAACTTTTCGTGGCGTTTCTAAGGTTCGAGTATCTTGTGCCATAAATGTCTGATGTAGACACTACTTATTTCATTTTAGGAGGAACCGTTCTTTCCTCTGAAAGAAGGTTTTGTGTTCCTGGAGGAAGTTGCTATGGAACAGAGAGTACGTGGACATACTCCAACAGCCACTAAGGAGGAGTGTGAGGTGAGAACCAGATCTATATTACATTTCTGAATACTTTTTCATGACATATATATGGTAAGAAATGCAACTGGGTAAGTCTCTCGGATATCTAGTTTCAACATTATATCCATGAAATGCTAAGAAAAGTTTGTGGAATAGATTTCAGGTTTTCAAAATTCAAATGTAGACAAGGCCATAATAGCAACTCATTGGTTTGGTTGTAAACCCTTGCAACAATGTATGGACATTTAAGAGGCAGGCCAATTGGATCCTGCCTATCACTGCCCCAGTGCTAAGAGGGACACTACATCCTTGCAAAGAAACGGAGATCCTCTTAGCTAGTTTAAAAACTGCACTACATGGACCTGAATATTCATGCTGTAAATAATAGGCCAATATCCTAACCCTATCACCGCAGAGATTAAGAAATTTTCCCCATTGTTTATCAGTCAGAAACTGAGAAAATCATCAACGGTATGTTGGAAACTCAGTCAGAATCTGTTAGTAGAATTAATCTTTTGTTGTTTTGTTTTCTATGAAAAACTTGTGAATGCATTTTTAGACTTTTCATTTAACCCACTGTCACCATCAGAATACTGGCATGATTTATTTTAAGCCAAATAGATTGAGTATGCAATGAAATCACAGGTTTGAATTGAACATTGTGGTTGAGCTTGGTCCCTTGTTTTCTGGCATTGCATAAGTCAGATGGGAAAATCCACTGAGTGACATTGGAGTTTGTAGTGTGAATAACTTTTTTTATGCTTCTTTTATTTCCTCTTTGTCTTTCAGGTGATTATGTTGGTCGGTCTGCCTGGTGCAGGGAAAACCTACTGGGCTACCAAGTACATTGAAGAGAACTCAGTCAAGAGGTTCAATCTGTTGGGCACTAATAACATCATTGATAAGATGAAGGTGAGTTACACTTCTTCTTGTTGGAATTAATGTACGTAGTGATAATATTAAACACCTATATTTTAACCGCTGACTACAATCTCTCGATTGTTGGTTCAGTTTGTGGGCCTGGACGTTGTTCTTGGGTTTTTAATTGTTTTTATCAGCATTGATGTGTAGATATTGTAGATGTTATTGATGTTTTCAAGTAAATTCTTGGTTGCCTGTGTCAAAATCAGTGCTAATTTAATTACGACATTTGGTATGTTTGGAGTGGAGAAACATTTTCAACGGCTTCTCCCTCTTCCGAATAGTCTTTGCTGTTTTCTTTTAAAATCTTGGGGTTTTTTTCTGAGGGAAATGCTCTACTAGTACTAGGTAGTAACGCATGTGCTGTAGACTGATTTCCTTCCAGTAAAATATAAGTTCCAATAGATGGCTTTGCAGTCGTGTTAATTGAGTGTCTATTTTCAGGTGATGGGACTTCCAAGGAAACAAAATTATTCAGGACGATGGGACGTCTTGATTGTCAAAGCCACCAAGTGTTTGAATCGCTTCATTGAGATCGCAGCTCGCAAGAAGCGCAACTACATTATTGATCAGGTATGCAGTGATTACACCCCTCATTAATTATATTACCGTAGAGACTTTTTACACACCCTGTAGTCCTAATTGATCGCTGAACTCCTTGAGATGGCTGGCAGCTCTGTTTTGGTGAGTTGATAATTTTGTAACCATGATTAATGTCATTGTTTGGTTTTTGTTTTGTTTTTCGTGGTCTTGTGTCCGCAAATGCTTAAAGTTTTAACCTTGTGAGGGGCACACTCTTTTTCAAGTTTGTGTTAAGCAGGTTGGGGGTATTGTTGATTATGTTCCCAATGTGTGGTCAGGACAGAGTACACATTTTGATGACTTAAAATGTCAGGGAGAAAAGAGGTATTGATTTCATATTTCTCTGTGTTTTAATTTTTCTTGCTCACCGAAGTTAAGGCAAGAACTTGTGGTATTTTGGTGGAAGACGGCGCAATGTGATTTAATGTAATACTTAATGATTATTCCCTGATAGGGAATTCTTATCAAACAATGATATATGGAAGTGTAATGCTGAACAGGTAGGGTTTATCAATGACCACTAAACCAATGGTTTTATCTTGAAATGATGAAAAGGACTATAGTTGTCAGTTTTTCTGTATGTAATGAGAGTACATGTATAGTTAAGACAGAGATACTGGAAATGTTAGAATAAGATGGGAATGAAGAAATTTCGTTTATCTATGAATTAAAGACATGGTAGGAATGACAGTTGCATTGTCGTAGTAATAGTATTGTTCTCATAATATACTTGCAGTCGATAGAAATTATGGTTCAAGTTCATAGTTGTTCATAATGTCTTTACTCTGCTGTTGATATTGTATGATCTCTCATGGACATCAAGATGTAAAGAGAACCAGTCTTGAATGCTTTTTACTTTTAAGCTAGATGTAGAAAAAATCTGATGGCTGTCATCCATTATTATTCTAAGAGTCATGAAAAGTTGTTAGTTCTCTTGCGTGTATACTTTTCTTTCTTGCATGAGGACCCAGTATGGTTAGCATCACAGAACAACCATTGGCACACATGTTTATCTCAGTAGCCTGCTTTATGCACTGCCAAAAATTTGTCTCAGAACATTTGTGATATAGTTTTGCGCTAATCGGGATCATTACGCTTGTATACCCTTAGCTTACTGTAAGCTGATATGAACCTCACTGCTTAGAAACTTAAAGAGGGATTGCCACGAGTGCTCACTTTGCTTTTTTACACCACTTGTACATGCATAGGTCACCTCTTTACAAAGGATACTTTTAGAATTTGTGTCTGATCCACACAAAAATAGAAGACTGTGCCAAGTAAACATCAATTGTATAGCTTTGATCTCCGTGAGGCTACAGAGAACCCTTGATGTTCTTCATACATTAATGCTATTGTGATTTCTGCTAATGTTTCTCTTTGGGATTTAGGATCCACCATGAGGTGTTTTTTTTTACTGAAAAGGGACACACTACTGCATTAAAAACACTAGTAGAGATCCCCGTTCTTCGAATGTGATAAAAATAGAGGTTACTTGACACGATTTTATACGGCCTGTATGACCGAAAAGACGAATAGAAATGAAAAATAGATGTAC
>JAUKPP010171608.1:0-14501 GCA_032273245.1 Phyllaplysia taylori
TCTGGTATTATTCAATCTTCCCATCATGGTAATCATGGTACATGTATCTTTTTAGACTGCTGATAATAAATACCCGGTATCGATATTACCGAATAATTGTTCGATTCTGGGCCTGGGGTAACAGACGAAAAAGCGCTGAAGAATCTTAAAACAGTTGGTCAGTAACAGTTCAGTAGTAACACTACTAATGACACAATGAAATGACACTACACTACACTACTCACTGTCAGACTCAGCAGGCTGTCACTTCACCTTCACTCTACACACACACGACGGAGGGTCGGAGGAGACTATCATCTCATCATACTAAATACTATCTAGACTTCAGAGTACCGATCCGACTGTAGTAAGTAATGCATGTAGATCTAATCTACATTGATCTAGATCTAGATCTAGATCTAGTGTGTGTGCAAATACTGTATATCATAAGAATACAGTCTCTGAGGTACAAAAAAGTACAATCAGAGAATAAGGTTTATGATTGTGATCTGATACAATGTATCTTTTGTGCTGCTATTTTCGCCCAGTGCCAAATCTCGCCCATCTAATGGGAATCTAGTGTTAAACTGTGTATTCCTACGCGTTCTTAGGTGGGCGAAAACTGGGGCAACCTAGATACAAATAAAGTAGTCGTACAGTAGAAGTCATTCAAGTCAACACTGTCCAGATAAAAAAAAATGAGAGTGGTGTCCCTTGGCCTTTCATCACAAAATTTATCAGAGTGACTTCCCTCTGTCTCTGTTTCCATACAAAAATCCGTAGAGAAATAATCACACAAATTTTGTTGATCATGATGAGGAGTCGAGGTAGCCTATTTATTATAAGTTAAGTGAACTTTTACGACCAAGATGGGCACGAAATTTTGACAGTAAATCTATCCATCCAGATTCCTCGATCGATTATTATTTTTATTAGATTCTAACTCTAGAGAAACTTAGCAGGAGAGATTAAAAACCATGGCATGGCGGCCATGGCATGGTCCAGTCACAAATCGTTTCCCAGCAAATGAGCAAGCTTGGCCTTCATCAACATCTTCACCAATTTTGTGACTAGATCTCTCTAGATCTAAACCTCTATGTGATCAATGATGAGTATGGTATGGCTATGACTATGATTTTTATTAGCCCTATCATGAAATAGGCCAAGAATAAGATCTTGACTTAGATCTAGATCTAGTATAATCTAGATCTAGATCGAGATATCTAGATTCTAATCTAGATCTAAACTAATTATGATTAATTATTGTCATTGAATGAACCATGGGCATCGCACATTACCTGCTGGCTGCTGGCCTTCCACACTCAAACACTCACAGTACAAACTGTACAGTCCTCTGCCTCTGGGCTGGGCTCTTTGCAGAACCACTGCCACTAGGCCTACTGACCAGGGCTTTTTAAGTAAAGTATAAAAGTTGAGAGGGTCTTGGGCTTGAGGAGGAGTTTGCATTTGGAATTGTTACCACCAACCAATGCTGCCAGTATCCCTGATGACATGACCCCATTGCAATGAGGGTAACAATTAATTCAATTCATCAAATTACATTTTTATTTTTGTGGTCTGGCCTAAATGTTGACGTGTGATTGTCGGTGTGAGGAGTTGTGTGGATAGTACGAAAGCTGTGTGCAGGCCTCGCCATAGGGACTAGATCTAGCTAGAACTAGAGTAGGCCGTAGGTTTGTCAAGCTCAATCAGCCACAAAGCCAAATCTTACATCCCATGTAAGGTTGAGGGCCAAACCGTTATAAGCTTTCACTTTCTGAAAATAAGCTGTGTTTTTTTTTTTTAATTAAATAAAATGGAAGGATTTTGTCCTCAGAGCAAGCGTTTCCTGCTTCAGACCCATTTGAAGTTGAAGTAAAACCTGGGGACACTTATCTGTGTAACTACTGTAAGCTGAAACAGAAGAAATTGGAATAAGCGCGTGGGATTACCGTCCTCATTTAATTGGAACACAGAAAGAATTAACTACCCAGTCGCCAACAGCCAAAAGGTGTGTTACAAGTGGTAGGAACATTATTATAAAAATATGAATGTCAATCACAGAGTCTTCTCTGTGCCAAAATTTCATTGGCTTGAAGGGAACAGAAACGGTGAGATCAAACATCCCTGTCTCACCCCTCACTTGATCTTGAAGCTTTCTAACAGCTGTCCACCATGCACCACTCTGCACGACATTCCCTGGTAGGAGTTTCTGATGAGGTTGACAAACTTCTAGGGGACACCATAATGTCTTAGCAACTTCCAAAGTGTATCCCTGTCCAGGCTATCATTACAAAAACTTTCTCATAGCTTACGAAGTTGACTTACAAGTACCATAATGCATTTCACCAGATAGACTGCTCTATAATGATGCGTAGGGTCGCTATCTGGTCAGTGCATAATCAGTCCTGCCTGAAGCCCGCCTGCCGGTCTCGCAACCTCTGGTCCACTGGCTCCTTCAGTCGCTCTACGATCACTCTGTTAAAGACTTTACCAGGAACTAACAGCAGTGTGGTAGAGCTAGTCAGTTTCAACTGAAAGTTCTTTTGCTTTTGTGTGACCTTCAAGAAGTTGACATTGAACCTTGGCCTTCTCTCACTGCTTGTTCCAGTTCTTTCCCAGCTTGAGCTTGATCCTAGCAGTGCTGAGATGGTGGTGTGATCCAACACTGTGGAATCTCCCCAAAAATTTTGTGAGCTCGATCTCAACTTTTTATAGGCGGTTTAGACATTATTTTATCTCAGGTGACAAACATTATCAAAGAGTCTTCACGTATTGAAATGGTTCCCCTTGAATATAAAGAGGCCCAAATACCATTATTATTATTATTAATGGGCAAGAAAAACAACAACCAATCTTTACCATGGGCAACATTGTTTGGAAACATGAAATTTTTAAGTTGAGAGGGGAAGCATGCCATGTACTGTGCTCATAAAGTTACAATGAAAATTATGCTTGTGATTATTGTTAAGTTACAGGGGAAAGCAGTCAATCAGAAGAAAAGGATGTAGTCTTTGCAACTGTCTGCTTGTGATTTGATCACACAAAGGTCTTGCGTTAATTTGTTTCAACTTTTCTTATATTTTGTGTGTGATGCATGGCTTAGGTTATGGTTGGGACTACATTCTCAAACCCTCAGCCTGGCATAGCTGTAGAGATAATTAGAGAAATCCTTGTATAAGATGTCTTGATAACATATATCAACATTGTGTGTTGGTTTCTTCAAAATATATTTCTTCTTTGTTTACCATCAACATTTATTGTTGAAATTTGAGTGATCTTCATAGCTCATGCAATAGAAAGACAATAGACAGCATGACAACTTGAAACCTCTTTTTACATGATGGTGTGCACGGTACATGATGGTGTGCACGGTACATGATGGTGTGCACGGAATGTGTCCAACCTCAATCTCCTCAACCTCTCACAAGAAAAGTAACATGTTTGGTTCACTATATCTGTTAAAATCCTATTTGAAAACCCTCATAAGAACGCATTGGAATGATTCCCTTTGTTTTCTTTTTAATTTCAGGGTTTCCTTAGTATGATGGCCTCTTCATCCGGCATCAGCAAACAGCCTTTAGCTTCTTCAGATGTCTCTGCTAGTGCCGGCACTAGTCACAAGAGGGGGCGGTTTGCAGACAAAGAAAAGGAGCGGGCAGTGGTGAAGGAAATAACAAGTGACCCTCTGTTTTGGGGACCATATCTGGCAGAAAGGCAGTGGGGCACTGTCCGTGAGGATTACTCTATTAATGGCAACTGGTAATTAGTGCAGATAGTCAAACCTGCTGTGTCAGAACTTTAGCCTAAGGCAAGAAATCTTCACAACCTTGGAAAGAGAGAAATTTGTTTCCTTCTGACAGTTTTGACTTGTCGAAGGCAGTGAATTGATTTTTAAGTTACTGCTTAGCATTGATTTGAAACAAATTCTTTGAACTAACTTTAGTCCTACTGTGAATATAACCTTTGCACCATGTGCGGTTGGACTATGGGGCCAACTATATATTGAAATCATTATGGTCTGCACATTATGGTAGCAGATTATTGAAGATTGGTTTATCCTGAATTCATGACTTTTTTTTTTTTTTTATCTATGAGAGAATAGTAGATTCTAAGAATCTCTTTGACATTGAATGATGATACACATGTATTTCAAACTTATTTGGTACTGAGGCTTAGGACTTTGTGCAACTATCGGTGCTCTGATAATGGTATTATAATGTTTGTTTCAGCTGGGATTACTTCAGCCATGCGGAGTCAATAAAGCAAGCATACCACTGGGGGGAAGATGGCCTTTTAGGAATCTCTGACAAATTTGGCCTTCTGTGCGCGTCTCTTGCTCTGTGGAATCACAAGGATCCTATTTTGAAAGAGAGGCTGTTTGGCTTAACAGGCAATGAAGTGAGTACAAGAACTGAAGTCCATGATCTTAAATAGAGTCATGCTATGGTTTAACAGTTACCATACACTGTTGTTGGGGTTTTTTTCTAATGATTTTTTTATTGCCACAATTTTTCCGTTTTGCTTTTTGCAAATAAAATTAAATTTGTGGTTTGAGTAACCTAGCGTCATTTATTTTGTCTGATGTACTGTGAGATGTGAATAGACAGCCTTATCATTAATATAGGGTGAGCAAAAAAAAATAGGTTCCTGGGGTTTTGCTGTATTTCGCTTAAAAGTCAACGAATTTTTACAAAACTTAGAATATTTTATGTGTGTCAAGGCCGAAAATGTTCCTGAAAATTTCATTATGTTTGATGCCCATAAAGTGAAGAAACGCTCCAAGTTTTGCCTTAACAGCAGATCAGCTCCTCTCCACCTTTGCTGTAAGTCTCCTACTACAGTAGATCCCGGGACACACAAATCTACAAGGAAATGACAATGCAGACAGACTCACCAAAAAAGGATCACAACTAGCACAGTCAGTCAAACCAACACCGCTCAAAACAACATAAATCAAACTCAAACAAAACTAAAAGGAGGAATGGATGAACCAATGGGCAAGAGGTCCGACAGGCAGACCAGTCTATGAACACATAAATAAGGTGAACCACTCTGACAACATAAAAGCCCGTAACAGAAGAGACCAAATTACGTACCACTAAATTACCACCTGGACAGAAAAACCTCCAATGGGCTTGCTTTGTGACCACGTGTATGAAACTGTCCAACATCTGCTCTCCTCCGACCCCTACTATAGACAACATGCTTTACAGTAGGAGAGATCAACTCATAAAGACCTCCAGCTACTACAACATGACATTGGGCCGAAGGGAGCACCCTCAAAGGCTACTGGATTAGCAACAACAATCACAACAAATGCATATAGAAAGTTATTGGCTCACAAAAACATTCACAGTAAAAGTTGTCTGAATCTGCGTGACAGGTGAAGAACCTTCAGTTATACATGTATGTGCAGAGTATGTTTTATTGAGCAATTCTAAATTGGAATGCCTCAATGACGCTAAGAGATAGAAACACTCTGTGTTTTGCCATTTGATCCTCATCTATATAATTTTTTTAAGGTAAAAAATCCTTATCAATTTTAGACTTTTTCAGATTTTATGAACATGTTGCGCTGCATCACTGATTCTTGCAACAGGCCCCGTCTTCTTTCTAAAAACATGATGCCATTCTTGACCTACCCAAGTGTGTCTATTGCACATACAAAGCAGGTCGCCATCTGCAGGCCTGAGAAAATTTCCAACTGAATAAAAGAAAAAACAAGAACAATTCAAATGGGCTCATTTTGTTTTGCTTATTTTTCTCTCAGGGCAACCATGGAGAAGATGTGAAAGAGCTCTACTACTACCTGGATAATACACCCAAGCACATTTATATGAAGGCCTGCTACAGATACCCTCAGTCAGAATTCCCCTACAGCGCTCTTATCCACCATGGCCGTAGTCCCAGGGAGAGTGAGATGGAGATTCTGGACACAGGTCAGTTTGGCAAGGCTACAGGGTTGTGTTAGAGATTTCACGTTATAGCAGATTGCAAACTGGATGCAACAACTGGACAAGCACCAAATGCAGTTTTATAGAGAGAAAAAAATATTTCCTGAATTTTTCAAGCAGAAAGATGTAAAAGTGTGGTTTTCAACTTTTTAAAGTTTGGTTCTATTCATTGTAAAGATTGAGCTTTTGGCATAAGATTGGCTACATCTTTGTGGTCAATAAACTTACGCTTGTCGGGTTATTGCCTCAGGTTTCAACAAACAGAGGACTCGGGGATTGGCATTCTTAGGATTTCTCTGATGAAAAGTTTGTACAATTTTTTTTAGTAAAAATAATAACATGAGTGAGAGTGACTTTTTTTGCCCTCACTACAATGGGCTCTCTTTCGGGTTTGTTGTTTGTTGATTTGTTTTTGCAGCTTTCACCTTGAGAGCCAATCATTTCTCTTGATTTCCTCTCAGTTGAGCTGTCCTCACATGGACTGTCTCGCTCCCACTCACCAAGTCGGAAGTCTCCCTCCACGTGTAGTCATTTCATCTAATCCCCATCAAGCATCTGCCATGGATGTTTTTATATTATTATTGTGACCTTCTATGTGATTTTCTTTAGACCTATGGAAGGCCATTGTCTGGCCGAAAATGCCTCAAGATTTAGTATGTTTCTTCACATTTCTCCATTTTGTTATTGAGGATGTATTATTTCATATAGTTATGTCGTACTGTGGTTTATGGTCGTGGTGGTTGTTCCTTTTTCCAACGTGTTTTAATTTGTCAACCACCACCCTGTTTGAATCTCATTGGATCCCTTATAGCACCATCTCCGTTTGAGAGCCACTTATTTTACTATCCACGTAAGCGCAATGGAAACATTTGGTGAAGTAAAGACTGGCAGCGTTTGCAGAAATTGTTTATGCTGCACAATGTAATCATAAAATTTATTGATTTTGTCACCAGAAAAACCTTAAATGAATGAGGATTAATTGTCAACAAAGAGAATGCTACTATCTCTTTCGGTCTTTGAGGTATTCCAATTTAGAATGGATCTATAATTAGAAAACACCCTGTAAATTTTATAGCACTGATAATAATAGTGGTAGGAAATTGTATTTGTCTAGTGCATCCTTTGCTCAAACTCAGGCTCTATGTACTTCACAATCTCTTACTCCCAAGGCAAATTAAAGTCATTCAGAAACATTCTTAGCTTCCTGGGAAGCATGACAGAATTACATAAATCTGTCCAAGTAACAGTGTGTTTATAGGTGTTTTTTTACCCCAGTTGTTAAGCCACAGCAGAAAATACTGTCAACTGTTGTCCTCTCTACAGGAGTATTTGATGCTCACTCTTACTGGGACGTGAACATTGAGTACGCCAAGCCAGCCACAGATAGTGTTGTCTGTCGGATCACTGTATTCAACCACTCAGCAGAAAAAGCCAAACTGGACTTGCTACCACAATTCTACTTCAGGTGAAGGCAGATTTTTTATTTATTTTTTTTTAGATTTTTAGGGCTAACTTTGCTACTGGGTAATCAGTTTATCTACAGATACACCATCATGGAAGACTTTGTTCTTTTGAGTTTCTGTTTACTTTTTAGGGGTAAATTTCTATTACCCTCTCTAAGATTATCAGTAATAGCTTTGATACGACAAGCTAACATGCTGCCGTGTATAAGGTTTTCCACCCAGCTATAGTGTACTGACACCAAGGTGACCAGTTATAATATTACAGGGGCTATCCCAAAATTAAGGTGAAAATGTCCATAACTTGAAAAGTTCTCAGTGGATCACAATGAAATTTCAGCATGAAGTGCTCACTTATGTATCTACCTTTCCACATAATTCTTGGGAAATCGGTAAATTTTTGCCATAATTACACAAGTGAATGTATACCCTCCTTCAAGAAATTTGCGTCAAGTGAATGGAGCCAATTCCTCACTACTCCCAAGTCATCATCGTCTTTGGTGATGCTTTTCCCTAATAGATTTCGTTTAAGGGGTCCCAGCAAGTGAAAGTCTGAAGGAACAAGGTCTGAGCTGTGTGGCGGGTGTGGAGAAACCTCCTAAGCTATGTCTGTGGAGTCTGTCCTTGGTCAGTTGTGCTATATGCGGTATCGCATTGTCAGGCTGCATGATGCCCTTCCTCAACTGGTCTTTTTCGATGCAGGGTTTCTGTTAGTCTGTCTAGTCGATGTTTGTTTGTTTGGTTAGGGTTTTAGGGCTCCATTGACTCTATAAGGTCATTTCAGCGCCCAAGTCTGGTGTTTGAAAATACCTGGTAGGCCTACCATTTACAGTTTGACCAGGGAGAACAACGTGTACAAGCAAACACCCTAATCACGAATTTTAGTCACCTTTCCTCGCAAATGAGAATTCAGCACAGGAAATGAGTGAAATTATTTTTATTGATCGTTATTATTATGGTGATTGCATTTTTCATTGTACAAGGTATAAGTTATTTATTGTTGTATTGGTGAAGTGCATGATTTTATGTATTATATCTAAAACTCCCCCAGGAGGATAAACAAAGTTTGTTTGTTTGATTCTTTCTTTGTTTAGTTACCTTCTTTCTTTCTTTCGTTTTTTTTTTCTTTCCTTCTTTCTTTTCTTTCTTTATTCAATTTTGTTAATTATTTCAATCTTGTCCATCTCAGAAACACGTGGAGCTGGCCCACCGGAGGTCGGAGCCACCCAGTGCCTGTGTTTCAGGCTGTGGGAGAGTCGGCGGTGGATGCTGTCTATGATATGGGTTTGTGCTGATCATTGCATTCCTTCCTTCATTGTGGATGTTTGGTGGGCGCTCTGGTGTGGTCTGCTCCTTCTATTTTTTTCTATATTATACTGTTGTCACAATCTAATAGTTCAATCCCTAACTCGATTTTATGCAGGAAAAGCCCAGGGTTATTTTTATTGCAGTGCATTTAGGTCCAGATCTGCCCCCCTCTCTTCTTGTAATCCTGCTGTTGTTACTACTTTTATCGAGTAAGGGAAAGGTCTATTCCTGGCACCGAAACGACCTTATAGCGTTGATGGAGCCGTAAAACCTTCATTAAAGACAGTTAATGGGCGCTTTGGTGTGGTCTGCTCCTTGTACTTTTCTCTGTGTGTTGTTTCTATTGTCCTAGAGGGGACGCACATACGTTTGGCTGCCAAGTCCTGACTATCCTCTAGTCGCTGTCTAGCTAGTCAGTCCTCTCTAGACGCTATGTACAAAGCTACTGGTTGTTTTCTCAAAGGGTTGCATTTTTTTTTAACTTGGAGGCATTATTTTTCAGCTCACCTTTGTACGATACATAAGAACAATTTAGCAATGCAAACATATTATTGCATGTCATTCACACTTCATAGTGACTATCCCATAGCTGATGTGACGCTATGGTGGGCTCCTACTTCTACTTCTTTCTAAATATTTCTCTTGTCGTAATCTACTTTTTGGCCCTGAAAGGACCTTAAGGATTTTACAGTGTTGATAGTGCTGTAGAAAGGACCCCCCCCCCCTCCCCCCTAAAAAGCATTTTTTTAAATTTGTTTTTCTTGTGAGGCAGTGGCTGGGTGGCAGGTTGCTATTTCCTAATCTATTCGTTGGTGCTATTGCATAGGGGCGAACAGACCATTATGTTCTTCACGATATTCGCCCCTTTGCGAAACAATTAGCGTATTTCCTGGCTCTGATAGTGTCGTAAACAATCAACTAAAAAGCAAACAAATCTCATGAAACAGGTATCTTCAGGATAAACTTTCACCACGCCAAAAACGTTCAGTTCAAGTCCCTGCTGTTCACTGACAACAACTCGGCCACAAACCTGTCTGGTAGCTCTTCTTCTCAAGCGTCAGCTCAACGCCAGGGTGGTGATGTCACAGGCAAGAAGAGGAAGATGCCAGACATTCATGGAAAAAAAGACGCTTTTCACAATTTGGTCATTAGAGGTGAGTGGGTTGTTTTCTTCAGTTCAAGCCCACCACCACCACCACTTTTCCATTCATATTACCCTTTCATCTATTCTGTGTGAATGTTAGTTGATTTAATCTGGTGACCTTATAATTTTGAAAAGAAAGAACAATGCGCACATTTCATGGACATATCTAAGTAATCATTCGAAACCATGTTCTTACCCAGTACTTTGTGCTTCCCAGAGCAGATTTGCCCTAAAAGAATATGTCGTTTAAACCAGGTTCTTTGGTGCGGTCTGCTCCTTCTAATTCTTTCTCTGTGCTGCAATTGTCCTCTCCTGCTTCCTGGCCCTGAAGTGACCATATGATGTTGAGAGTGCTGCGAAACTTTCTCAATCAAACAAATGGGCCTACAGTTTCCGGCTTAATATATACTTTATTGATCCACAAGGGACATTTGAATGGATTGGGTTTTTGACCTGTTGAAGTGCATAGATATGAACTAAGGAATGTGCATTTTTAAGGAAATTGAACTCTGCCGAAAGGTGAAAGGTCAAAAGGAGATTGAAGAACTATCCACACAATGCTATGATGCCGTAATTTTGCTCTTCCATACTATGTAATTTTTTTCTGTTGGTCTTTGTGCCACATTCTTTATATAGCTCTTTTTATAAATTGTTACGTATACTAAGTGCAAATGACATTTTTTAAAAATCTTTTATTCCATTGAATTAGTGCAAATTAATGGTGTGAGAGACTGAAATAGCCTACATTCTTTTAATTAATGGACAATAAAGAATTATAAAATAAAATTCACAAAATTTGATTAAATCAAGTTGTATAGAGCAGTTTGTATTTTGCAACAAAAAGCTTTTCAAATTTCATAGCCTATTTAAAGTGGATACCTGTGCTGAATACCTCTTTTCTTAAACACAGGAGACAAAAGTGGTCTGAGATCAGATGGGATGGGAACCAAGTTTTGTGCATGGATGTCGGTGGAGATGGAAGGCAACACCCACACCACCATCTACTGGCAGATTTTCCCAGCAGAGGTTGTGGTGGAGAACACAACGCAGAAGTTAGACCACATCTTGAAAATTCAGCAGTTAAAAGCGGAGGAGTTTTATGCAAAGGCAATGCATAATTAATTAGTTATGTCCATTGCTCAAAATAGTCCAAAATCTATGCACACTGCTGAAACAACATATACATACTTTTTTCTAGGCAATCAAAGGCATGCTACAGTGCTCTAGCATCAATATTTTTTTTTTGCGGGCAAGGCTTTTTCGTATTCTTATGCTTTTTAAAGTATATACTTTTGCAAAATTGTTCTGAGCATAAAGAACACTTTTAGAATAATTACATTATTTGAAACCCCAATTTTCAAAAGCTGTAGGTCACTGGTGTCAGTGCTGTAATGATTAGGCTCTCTGCTTGTAATGCAGAGGATGTGAGTTCAATCCACATGTTGGACAAACATTTCTGTTCCTCTGCTGGGATGTTGTGTCCCTCTCACCCCGGTTTGGCCAAGATAGGAGGATTGAAATACCCCACCTGTAAATCGACCTTACACTTACACTGTTACTAGAGAGCCTAAAACCAGAACCAAACCAAACCAAACCAAACTGGTCAGCTCCTTTCAATTACAAACAGTCAAGTCTGCGGAAATTCAACTCGCTTAAAGTCAACTCTCGCTTAATTTCAACACGGGCTGCAGTTCCTAGCTAGCCTACATCGCCACTGAGTAGACTCTTACCCTACATGCAAACGTAAGATAATTGAAAGCGACAGGCTGTACATATAAATCCTTTGCATATTTCTTTATGAAAATCCTCATCTTTAGCTTAACTTCAAATGTTACAACTTTTTATTTGTGATCCTATTTCTAAAATTTAAAAAAGCAGTCTCCTTGGGAGCGTCGATGGCCGAGCGGTAGTGCGCCCGCCTACAGATGGGAAGGTCCTGGGTTCGAATCCGGGTAGGATCCCCGGGATTTTTTCGGAGTTTTCATGGCTCCGACCCCCGTCCTATCGGAGATGGGCGTAAAAATTCGGAGGTCCCGCCTCGTAAATGACCTTACAGAGTTGCATGGGGTGTTAAACCAAAACCAAACCAAAGCAGTCTCCTTGAAATTGATAGAGCTTTCATTTCTGATACAAGATAAAAACCCATTTCATGCGAGTAAAAACTTTGATGTAGCTAATTACTAGTTATTCTTATTGGTTTAGGTGATACCAATATCAGCAAAGCATTGCTAATTAGTAGTTATTCTTATTGGTTCAGGTGATACCAAAGTCAGCCAAGCTCGAGGAAAGGAACATCTGCAGGCAGGCTATTGCAGGTCTCCTGTGGTCCAAACAGCACTACATCTACAACCTGGATATGAAGAATAAAGGTGAGTGGAATGTTTCTCAACGCTGTGGTGTAATGGTTAGACTCTTCACCTGTCATGCGGAGGACCCGAGTTCGATCCCCGAACGCTGACCTGGTTGGCCCTGACAGGCAGGGTCGAAGTAGGCCGTCTCTTAAATGACCTTACAATGTTGCAGGAGATGTAAAACTGGTAACCAAACCAAACCAATCAGTGCTGCAAAGAATCATTTTGTTACCGTCTTTTGTTTTGTTTGTTTGTTAAGGTTTTTTAAGGTTTTAAAGCACTATCAATGCTGTAATGTAATTTCGTTGCCAGGAAATAGATTAGGATAGTAGGCAAAGAAAGAAAAAAGAAGGAACAGACCACACTCAAGCAGCCGACAAACACCTGCTGCCTTTGGTTTTCAGTTTAGTTTCTACATCTTTTGCAACTACAGTAGAGCGCCGATAATCCGACAAATTCGCTTATCCGACACAATCAGCGGGGACCGAATTTTTTCCTCTATTTTATGTCTCGATAATCCGACAATTCGCTGTTCCGACTCCGACATAGGTTCAGAGGGAACAAAACCTATAATTATATAGAAAAAACTGTTCGATAATCCGACATCAATTTTTAGATTCTTGCGCAGGTACAACCTGTAACACTATAAAGGTCGCCACACAAAGAAAAGATGAAATACCAAAAACCAGATGTACCGCTGGTTACGTAAAATCCCATTCACCAACATGTGTTGTGTACATAGAAGGGGCAAGGGCTCGTAAAATAGCAGACGATCAGTACCAAGCTTGGCCACTACCCTTGAACTCCTCGTACCCACTTCCGACAGTGTAGGTAGAGCCTGATAACTTTTATGGCATGCCAGATGCCCATCAGGAAACAAGAGAAGTCATCTCTACAACTTCATCACCCCCCCCACCCCCCCCTCTTACTCATCCTCGTCTCAATACTGTGTATAAATAGTCCTAACATAAAATTTAAGAAAATTAATGTATGTAAAGATTAACGGCTTTTGGTACTACAAGTACATGTACACATATCCTACTTGTTATGATATTTTAATAAAAAAGATCACAAGACTGCAAAACTGAATGAAATCATAGTGTTAAATCATATTATAGAATTACATCGGCAAGATCTTGGCAGATCCGATAATCCGACAAATTCGATAATCCGACACTTTTGCCGGGGACGGAGAGTGTCGGATTAACGGCGCTCTACTGTATAAAGAATCATTTCATATTAAAAGTTGAGCTGCTTTGACTCTGCCTTTCAGGGTCCACCCGTGCTGAGAGAGACAAAATCTCAGCAGACAGATAATGATACTCCTGAAACAATCTTCCCAGTATGGGACTTCAGCTCATGTCTTCTCATTTCAGCTTTCAACTACCAAGGACTTGCATGCATGAATTGATGAATAGGGAGATGGGGGTAGAGGTCGGGATGCGGGTTACAAATATTCTAATTCTTTTAACGTTTTTAGTACAACCTTCATTTCATTAAATGTTCATAACTTTTTGTACGTTCGGAGGCTCTACTAGTTTAGTAAAAAGATATATATGTGGTATTATTTTTTCCATTGATACAGAGATGCGCCGCATACATCATAACTACGCTAAAACAACTCTTGGTCAGAAACGTTTCCAGTGGAACCACCTCAACTGCCATGACATCCTGCTCATGCCGGACAAGTGGGAGTTTCCTTGGGTAATAATAATAATGATAATAATGATAATAATAATAATAATGATAATAATGATAATAATAATAATGATAATAATGATGATGATAATAATAATAATAATTGATAATAATGATGATAATTATAATAATAATAATATTGATAATAATGATAATAATGATAATAATAATAATGATAATAATAATAATAATAATGATAATAATAATAATGATAATAATAATAATGATAATAATAATAATAATGATAATTATAATAATGATAATAATAATGATAATAATAATAATAATGATAATAATAATAATGATGATTATAATATTAATGATGATAATAATAATAATGATAATAATAATAATGATATGATAATAATAATGATAATAATAATGATAATAATGATAATAATAATAATAATAATAATGATAATAATAATAATAATAATAATAATTGTCACCCGCGAAGGGGTTAATAGTCACTAATCAGCGGAGCGGCGATCAACTGGTTAAAGACCTCACATACACGTCTGCGTCTACCCGTACTCCACGTGAATCTCGATCTACGTGAGCGCTGAAGCCCAGCTCACGACCCTTTTAAAAGACGTCCGCAACT
>JAUKPP010171719.1:0-14501 GCA_032273245.1 Phyllaplysia taylori
TAATCTCGAGTTTATTTAGAATACTGGTATTTTCAATAGTTTTTTTTGGGATATGATTTTCTTTTATCCCAATCTTTAAAAGCTATTTTTAAACCCGTAGATCGCCTAATCTGAACTTCAGAAGAAATACTACGAAGTAAATTTATCGAGTATTTTTTTTACCTTTTATGATGTGGTATGATGTTGTTGCCATGACTACAAATATACACAAACCTTTTTTGTATATATTTTTGTGTATATTTAATGAACCTTCAAATGCAAAGAAAATAGTAATTCAAAATCAATTAAAGCCCTTTAAAACAAAGGTTTTTAAAGCTAACCCCAATAAAAAAAAGGGCTTCCCGCAAGAAGTCCTTTTTTATATTCTGCGGAGAGACAGGGACTCGAACCCTGGCGACGATTGCCCGTCGACAGATTAGCAATCTGCTCCGTTACCACTCCGGCACCTCTCCAATAATAAAAAGGCAAATTTAATTTTAGTATTTTAGCTAAACAACTATTTCATTGCTTTTTTATTAAAAAATAATACCTTAGCTTATTAATTATCCTTTACCTATGAAGAAAATACTTTTTACTATACTTATTGTCTGTATTAGCTACAAAGGATATGCTCAAAAAAAGAATAATAAACAAGATGATTTTCCTGTAAAAAAAACAGAAGCTGAGTGGCGAAAAAAGTTATCTAACAAAGCATACTACGTACTTAGAACGAAAGGTACCGAATACGCATACACAGGGAAATATTACAAGAATAGAGAAAAAGGTAATTATGTCTGTGCTGGCTGCAATGCATTTCTTTACAGCTCTGACAATAAATATGATAGTAGCTGCGGATGGCCTAGCTTTGATAAAGGAAATAATAAAAACTTAGGATATCGTCCTGATAATTCCCACGGCATGAAACGTATTGAAATCTACTGTAAACAATGCGGCGGACATCTTGGGCATATATTTAATGATGGTCCTGTAAAAACTACAGGGAAAAGACATTGTATCAATTCTGTTTCACTAAAATTTATACCAAAAAAATGACAAAAAAAAACTATCCAATCAGAAAACCCGAACACGAATGGGAAAACTTATTAGATGACAAATCTTACCATATTTTAAGAGAAAAAGGTACCGAACCCGCATTTTCAGGAGAATATAATAATTGCTATATAAACGGAGAATATCACTGCAAGGGATGTGGAAATAAGCTATTTAAAAGTAATACCAAATTTGATAGTGGCTGTGGATGGCCTAGTTTTGATGATGCTATAAAAGGTAGTGTTGAATATCACGAAGACAAAAGTTTAAATCGTATTAGAACGGAAATTGTTTGCAGCCAATGTGGAGGTCATTTAGGGCACGTCTTTGACGATGGTCCTACTGATACTGGACAAAGATATTGTGTTAATTCACTCAGTATAAAGTTTATAAAAGAAAATTAAATATGCTACATCTACGCCTTTTTATCTGCTACATATTTTTGTTTTCTTGTGATAATTCTCCTAAAAAAAAACATGTAAAATCAAATTCAATAATAAAAAAAGAGAAGATATATAGCACAAAACAAAAAAAAATCATTCTTGAAAAAACTGCAAAAAAAAATAATGAACAGGAAGATTTTAAATTAACTACTGACAATGCAATTCCTTTCTTCTTTAAATATGCAAAAGAACATAAAGAAAATAAGGTTCGTATTCACGTCTCTGGCTATGGAAATATAGACATCTTGCTTTTTGATAAAACGCCGTATCACAGGGCTAATTTTATCTTTTTAGCAAAGAAAAAATATTTTAACGGAAGCTGTTTTCATCGTGTAGTCCCTAATTTTATAATACAAGGCGGAAGCTCTGACAACTATCCTGTGATGAAGAAACGAAGAAATATAGGTAAATATCTTCTTCCTCCTGATACTAAAAAAGGGTTTAAACACAATAGAGGTATTATCTCAATGCCAAGTAGTGATATAGATAACCCTCATTTAATGGCATCTCCATACGAATTTTTCATTGTCCAACAGAGTCCTGGAGCGTATCACTTAGATGGGCAATACACCGCTTTCGGAAAAGTTATCTCTGGCATGGATGTCGTAGATAAAATTAACAAAGTAGAAACTGATAAACGTGATTGGCCAAAGCAAAATATCATCATCAAAAGTATTCGTGTCTTGAATTAAAAAAATCTAATTCAATTTTTTTTAAATACCTTCGCAAACAACTTTTTAAAGATACTCATATTATGTCTGGAATGGATTTATTTGGCGCAGAAGAGCGCAAAGAGGTAATGGATGTGCTGAGAACAACTTGTATGTTTCGATACAATCATGAACATATAAGGCAAGGGATTTGGAAATCTAAAGACCTAGAAAAAGCAGTTCAAAAGTTCACAGGTTCTAAATATGCACACGCTGTATCTAGTGGCTCTACTGCGGTATCTACAATGTTAGCAGCAGCTGGTATTGGGCATGGAGATGAAGTCATCGTACCTCCTTTTACCTATATAGCTCCAATAGAATCTGTACTTCTAGGAGGTGCACTTCCTATATTTGCAGATATTGACGAGACGCTTTGTCTAAGTCCAGAAGGTATTGAAAAAGCTATCACACCTAAGACCAAAGCTATTTTATTAGTTCATATGTGTGGAGCTGCTGCTGATATGAATGGCATCTTGAACGTTTGCAAAAAACACAACCTAACCTTAGTTGAAGATTGTGGTCAAGCCCTCGGGGCTTTCTATAAAGGAAAATCTGTTGGTTTATTTGGAGTTGCCGGTGCTTTTTCTTTTGATTTCTTCAAAATCACAACTATGGGAGAAGGCGGTATGGTGATTACCAATAATGAGAAAACGTATCAAATTATAGAACAATTTTCTGATCATGGTCACGACCATATTGGAAGTAATCGTGGAATGGAGCAACATCCAATTTTTGGAATAAATTTCAGAGCCTCTGAACTTAGTTCTGCTATAGGTTTAGCCCAAATGCGAAAAATCAAAACTATTCGATATAATAACAAAAAAGCAAAGTCTTATCTAAAATCTATTCTACAAAATATTGAAGGTATTAGTTTTAGAAAAATGCACGATGAGGAAGGCGATTCAGGAACGTTTTTAAATTTTTTCTTAAAAAATACTGAAATAACCCAAAAAGTTGTAAAACAACTTTCTGAAGACAGATTAGTTGGTTTTAACTACTGGTATACAAATATGTATCACTTTATCAATCAGTGGGATCACATCAAAAATCTAAAATCTCCTATGAAACTAGCCATCCATGATTTAGGAGCACCTCAAGATTATCATAATTTAAACATTCCAAATGCTCAAAATATTATCGGACGGTTGATTAGTCTCGGTATAAAAAGTAATTGGGACGAGTCAAGTTTAGAAGAATTTGGGATGAAAATGGCAACATCTATTAAAAAAGTAATCTAATTTCCTTAGTTTATTATCTTTATTAAAAACATAAACCTACTTAAAAATAATAGCCTAAAATCAAACCACAAAGTATTCTAGTTTGATTTTAAGGCTAAATTTATCTTACGTTAAACCTCTACAAAACGATTCTTTTGCTCTACTATTTCAGGTCTTTGATCAATAGATGTTCTGTTGGCAATAACCCCTTTTGTTGTATTTACGTCCTCGCCTACGCAGATATTTATAAAGTGTTCCTCCCTGCTTTTTATTTTGCCAAATGTATTGATAAATTCGTTTGTGAGAGACATACTTTTTCCCTTGTTTAGCACACGCTCCCTTTATTTGTTCAGGACTATAATAATTCTTGATTTTTTCATCTAGCCGTTTAGAGGCTTTTCTGTGTGCCTGTTCCGCCTTATACCGATTATCTCTCTTATCGCTATTTCGTTTTTTATCTCTACTGACCATTAATTTGTGAACCCCTAATTTTGTAGCAATTTGAGTGTCATTTAGATTTTCTGAATAACGTTTGTATTTGATACCTTTGTTCTAGTGTTAAATGAGCCATAATGTAACTTTTGGTAGAGAGTAATATAGGCTTTTTTGACCACCAAACATTGAGGGTCATGCCCCTTGATTTTAATCGCTCCTTAAAAGTTGCGTTTATGACTTGAAATTTAGGTCTGTTTATAGGCTCTAAAGACTATTTAGAGTAGATTTGTGAAAACTTTCGGATGGGTGTGATTATTTATAATCGTTTATATAATTTTTCTATATCTCCTATTTTCCATTTATCCTGCCAATCATAGCCAATAGCATGTGTCCACATATGTGGAAGGTTATATGCCACTTCTGCCATTTTCCTAATCTCTTGATCAGACCATTTTTTTGACAAATTCTGTGGAATATCTACCTTACATACTTCTACCATTTTTTTAAATTCATCTACAGCATCTCCATAAAACTCTTCTAAATGATTAAACGCAATACAATTTGCTATACCATGCCTATATCCAAACACATAACTCATACCATACGAAAGCGCATGACAAACACCTACCTCAGAATATGTAAGACTAAGACCTCCAAAAAGTGATGCTATCATCAATTTTTCATTATTTTCTGGTGTCTGACCTGCACCTTCATTCAAAAATATTTCACGACAAAGCTGTGAAGATTGATCTCCATAAGCCTTTGAAAAAGCATTATAAAAAATTCCTGATTCGGCTTCTATATTATGGATATACGTGTCCATTCCTGTATAAAACCATTGATTTACAGGTACTGTTTCAGTCAAATCAGAGTCTAAAATCACTTGATTAAAAACTGTCCAATCACATTTGAGTCCCAGTTTTTTCACTGGCCCTGTAAGTACTGCTGTCATAGAGCATTCAGCACCAGTTCCTGAAATAGTTGGAACTCCTAAATGATAAATTCCTGGCTTTTTAACTAGGTTTAGTCCTTGATATTTTTCAGAAGATCCTTCATTAGTAAACATTAAAGAAACTGCCTTGGCAATATCCATAATAGCACCTCCGCCAATACCTATAACACCCGAAGGACATCCATGACTTTGAAAAACATTATCTCTCAATTCATCAACTTGCTGAGTCGTAGGTTCTTTGGGGTCAACATCAATAAAAACTAAAATATCACCATCTTTTTTAGGGATACGCTTTTCTAAATTCGTACCTTTAAAATAATCATCAACTACAAATAACATAAAATTATTATTTTCATGACGCTTAGTCTCTAAAATTTGATCCATTTGGTCAAAAGCACCCCTACCATAAACTACTTTGTCTATATTTTTGAAATTTTTAAACATTGGCAAAACCTAATATTTTAAATGAGACCTCAAAATTAAATATAATTAAAATAATATATTGTCTCTTTAATAGTTTTTTTAACTACCTACAAATCTTATATATTAGCAAAAAAGTAAAATTAATGATAGAACATAGCATTGAAGTTCGTGTACGATATGCCGAAACAGATCAAATGGGAGTTGTTTATCACGGAAATTATATTCATTTTTTGGAAATTGGACGTGTAGAATGGCTTAGGAGTATTAACGTTTCATATAAAGTTATGGAAGAAAATAATGTCATGCTTCCTGTAGTTAACTTAAATATAAACTATCGAAAACCTGCTTTTTATGATGATGTATTAACAGTTACTACCAAACTTAAAGAAACCCCTACTAGAAAAATAATTTTTGAATATGCCATTACCAATAAAAAAGGAGATTTACTTGTTGAAGCTGAATCTACCTTAGTATTTATAGAAATAAGTACAAAACGTCTAATACAGTGTCCTAGCTATATTTTAGAAAAACTATCATGATAGATACCCCTATTTCAATCATGAATTTTTCTTCTATCTCTGCTTTAGGAGCTACCCAAAAAGATATTTGGCAAAATTATCAAAATAAAAAAAATTATTTTTCTAAAAAAGAATTTAATGGCACTGATTATTTCATTGGTGCGTTATCAATAGATAATCAAAAAATTATAACAAAAATTAAAAATGAAAATTTAAACTATAAACAATTAGATAAATCTGTTTTGTATGCACTATACTGTGGACGTCAATTAATCCAAAAACTTCAATGGGATAACTATCCTAATATAGGTGTTAATATAGGTTCTTCTAGAGGGGCTACAGAACTTTTTGAATCTCACCACAGCTATTTTCTAGAAAAACAAAAGGTTTCGCCCTATACCTCACCATCAACAACACTAGGAAATATTTCATCATGGTTAGCTCATGATTTGCGTATTAACGGTCCTAATTTTTCTCACTCTATAACTTGCTCTACAGGACTTCACGCTGTGCTTAATGGCATTTCTTGGCTATTATCTGGACTCTCAAAACGATTTATCGTAGGGGCAAGTGAAGCGCCTCTTACACCTTTTACTATTGCCCAAATGGAGGCTCTAAAAGCTTATAGCAAGGAAAACGATGCTTACCCTTGTAAGTCTTTTGATTTAAAAAAGTCAAAAAACACACTTGTTCTTGGTGAAGGGGCTGGATTAATAGCTCTAGAAAAAGGGGTATCAAAAAATGCAATTGCATATATTACAGGAATTGGATATGGATCAGAACCACTCCTTCATGGCGCTTCGTTGTCAGAAAATGCAGAAAATACTAAAAAATCTATGAAAATGGCTATCGGACAATGCGATGCACCTATAGACATTATTGTAATGCACGCACCCGGAACCATTAAAGGCGATTATGCTGAATATCAAGCTATAAAAGAAATTTTTAAAAATAAAATCCCTATTTTAACCTCCAATAAATGGAAACTTGGACACGCTTTTGGCGCATCTGGGATTCTTAGTTTAGAATTTGCTATTAACATGCTACAAAAACAAACTTTTGTACCTATACCGTACTTGAAAAAAGTCTCTTGCCCTAAAAATATTAAAAATATTTTGGTTAATGCTTTGGGATTTGGAGGAAATTCTGTAAGTATTTTAATATCTAACTCAAATTAAAAATAAATTTTATATAAAAGATGTTAAATTCGTAGATTTACAAAAATTAAAAATGAAAGTATCAGGTTTTTCGTTTATAAAAAATGCTATCAAATATGACTATCCTATTAAGGAAGCCATCTTATCTATCTTGCCTCTCTGTGATGAATTTATAATTTCTATTGGAGACTCTGATGATGATACTTTAAACCTTATTCAAAGTATTTCTTCTGACAAGATAAAAATCATTCATTCCGTTTGGAACAATTCCTTGAAAACTGGAGGCAAAGTTTTAGCAGAAGAGACCAATAAAGCATTGGCTAATATTTCCCCTGACTCTGACTGGGCTTTTTATATTCAAGGTGATGAAATTGTTCATGAGAAATATTTAAGTACCATCAAAGATGCAATGCTGAAATATAAAGACCATGAAAAAGTTGATGGATTGTTATTTAACTACCTTCATTTTTATGGTTCATACGATTATGTAGGAAGTTCTTCTACGTGGTATCCTAATGAAATACGCATTATAAAACCCAATCGTGATATTTATTCCTATCGTGATGCTCAAGGATTTAGAAAAGATGATAACGAAAAACTATTTGTAAAGCTTATAGATGCCTACATTTATCACTATGGATGGGTCAGACCACCAAAAAAGATGACCGATAAACTAATTACTTTTGGAGCATTATACGGTATGAATTCTGAAAGTCATAGAAAAAAATATACTCCAGATTTTGATTACAGTAACATTAATGAACTCATGCTTTTTGAAGATGCCCATCCAAAGGTTATAGTAGACAGAATTAATAAAAAAAACTGGAAATTTGAATTTGATATTAGTAAAAATAATCGCTCCCTAAAAGATTATTTCAAGGCTTTTTGTAAAAAATATTTAGGATGGAATCTTTACTACTCAAATTATAAAATATTGAAATAGATATATTTCTTACCTCCAACTATTATGATATATATCAATGACCTAAATCACTATACATTATTACTTTTTTTAATGTTTTTAAACAGTCTTATTTTTTTTAACTGTATTTTTGTTAATGTAAACATATTCTCATTTCATGTATAAATTATATTTTTTTTTTATCATTATTTTGATTCTCCACTCTTCTTGTAATAATTCTATTTCGTTTAATCCCGTTAAAATGTCTCTCGATATTAATGAAATTACTGTTACAGAAGGAGAAAAAGCTGTATTTTCTTTTTCTTTAAATGATAAAGTTTCTCATGAATTTTTTATAAAAGGAACCTTTAGTAGCGAAGAGTTTAATTTTAATTATGCTAATATTAATGACTTCTCTACCTCTTTAGAATACAGTCTTGATGACGGTGAATCATGGAATACAGAAGGTGATGGAAGCCTTGTGAAAGTAGCGCCTTCTGATAGTTTTACTTACATGATTCGTTTTTCTACAATAGACGATAACAACCATGAAATAGCATTAGAAAAAATAAACTTAAAACTAGAACTAGCCAGTACCGATAGAAAATACCTTACATCTACATTACCAAACATTACAGTGAGTATACAAGATAATGATACAGATAAAGATTATCGTTCTAATTTAGATTTTTATAGTTACTTAATGGGATTTGAGAAATCTGATAACGGAGAGTTTTTTCTAAGAGGTGTAACAAATAGTGTAACAACAAAAAAAGAAAAAGAAATTATAGATGGTGATTATATGGATATTTTAACTATGATTAACCGAATAATTAAAACCTCTCCAAAATTCTCAAGCATCACTAGAATTAGTTTTGACTACAACCCTTTATCTACAAAGCTAGCTTCTGTAGAGGGTTTTATAGGTATTTTTAACTCTTGGACAATGTATATTAACTTATCTAGAGCCTATATAAACTTCTCTACAGGGCAGCGTCAGACGTTTAATCAAGATGGTGGTATTGCATCTACCTTAATACATGAACTAGGGCATATTCTGACTCTTGATGACACTCAGCGAACAATACAATCTAAAAAAGACTGTACATTAAACTCATTGCGTGTGGCTAAGAATATATGCTTTTTTCAGAATAGCTATATAGCTAGTTTTGTAAATGATTATTATGATGCTACCGAATCTGAAGACCCTTCTTCTAAAACAAATCTAAAACAACCTAGTTTTATTAATCTATATTCTACAACAAATCTTTTTGAAGATATTGCCGAATCATTTGCTGGATATGTCTATAAATCTAATATTCCTCCTTATAGCGGAAATGGTGAGTACTTAAAAAAATTAGGTTTTTTTGAGCCATATTCTGAGCTTAAAAATATTAAACGTGATATTAAAAACCTTGGTTATGTAATTGACACTCCTGGAAGAGGTTATAATACTTCTAATGGTGGTTTTTCTAGTAATATTTTTCAAAATTGCACACATGACGATCGATTAATTCAGTTTGAGAAAAAAAACTTAAATTTAGAATAGTTTTATATGATTAATGTTGTACTCATTGGAGGAGGAAATCTTGCAACTCACTTAAAAGATATATTTAAAAAATCTCCTCATATTCAATTAATACAACAATTTATAAGAAACTCTAAAAATAAAAACTCTACTCCCCCTATTATTTCTGACTTTAGATATATTTTACCCGCTGATATTTATATCATTTGTACATCTGATAATGCTATAAGTGAAATTTCTACTCATCTAAAAAAAGAAAAAGAATTGATTGTCCACACCTCTGGCTCAACATCTATTGATGCTATTCAAACTAAAAAAAAAGGGGTTTTTTATCCACTTCAAACTTTTTCAAAAAATATTAGTCTTGATTTTAATCAGATACCTATATGTATTGAAAGTAATATACCCGAAGGAACTATTCTTTTAAAAAAACTAGGAAATTATATTTCTAATACAGTTATCGATATGACTTCAAAACAACGATTAAAACTCCATGCTAGCGCAGTTTTTGTAAATAACTTCACAAATGTACTTTACAGTTGTGCTGAAAAAATTTGTCAAGAAGCTTCTATTCCATTTAATTTATTGTATCCCTTAATTTCACAAACTTCAAAAAATATACAAATTCAAAACTCTGAAGAAAACCAAACAGGACCTGCAAAGCGCAATGATTTAAAAACAATAGAAAAACATTTATGTATTTTGTCTAATCAAAATAAAGAAATTTATGCCTTGTTTAGTAATTTAATTCAAATAAACAATGAAAAATAAGCCCTACAAACCTATTCTAAATCAAATCACAACTTTCATATTTGATGTTGATGGTGTTCTGACTGATGGTAGTATTATTGCCACTACAGAAGGAGAAATGTTACGAATACTTAACGTTAAAGATGGACAAGGAATAGCTATAGCAATACAAAAAGGATATCAAGTTGCTATCATTTCTAAAGGAGAAAATGAAGGTGTTCGACACGCATTAAATAGTATTGGAGTTAATGATATTTACTTAAATGTTATCGATAAAATAGAAACTCTTAATAAATTTATCCGTACAAAAAACATATCAAAAGAAGAAGTTTTATATGTGGGTGATGACCTTCCTGATATTGGAATAATGAAAGAAGTTGGATTGGCTGTATGCCCTCAAGATGCAGTGCCTGAAGTTAAAAATATTTCTAACTACATATCTCATGTTAATGGCGGAAAAGGATGTATTCGCGAGATTATAAGACAAGTATTAAAAGCTCAAGGAAAATGGAATTTTTAATCCAATAAATAAAATTATTAAAAACTAGAAGAAACGTCTCTTAAGTTGTTTCCATGAGAATACATCTACTAGAACGCCAACTTCATGCGTTCCATAGCCGTAATTCGATAAATTATTTAATAAGTGTCCATAAGAATAGACAAATCTAATACTTTTATAAAGTCTGAAATTTATCATTCCACTAACTAAAGTACCAAATCTATATCCAACACCCGCCTCTACATCTTTACTAAATCTTGTGATGAAATTTAAATCTGCTGTTCTAACAGAACTATCTGCAATAGTTAATAAACCTGCTAATTTAAAAGATATCTGCTTATTTAAATTATACACATACCCTGCATTAAAATATGAGTTAAATACTTCTTGAAAGCCTTTTGATTTTTCTAAGATAACATCTGAGGTCGACATTCCAACATAAAAATTATCCGAGTAAATCATCATTCCAAAACCTAATTGTTGTGTTATTAATGATATTTTATCTATTGCAAAATCACCTTGTGTACTCGGACTTACATTATAAACCCTTGCTCCATATTTAACACCTAAAGATGCTTTAATATCATCAAGAACTGGAATTGAATACTTCAAATCAATATTAGCAGTTGTCTTTGATATTAAACCCTTACCTATTTCATCGTGGGCTATATTTAATCCTCCTTCAAGAGATTCTGTTATACTTGATTGAGCAAATATGAATGTTGTGCTTGGAGATCCCTCAATGCCTAACCATTGCTTATTGTACAACATACCTGTCTTAAATATACCTGGGTTGCCAAAAGCATAAGCAGGATTAAAGTAACTCATGTTATACATATATTGTGTCATAATCTCTTCCTGCTGCTGTCCATATGCAGTAGCTGCTAATAGCAATAATAAAACTTTAAGATTTCTCATAAAAAATTCAACAATCTGTAATTTAAATAATTTTACTCTCATTGAGAACCCAATAAAATTTGAGTCGTCATCTATATTATTTTTTCTCATCCAAAAATAAATTCCTGTACCAAATTCGCAAATATACAATTTAACCTACACCATATGCAAAAATAATACCTAAAATAATCGTTAATATTTTTTTTGCGCTAAACCTATGATGTTCATTGCTTTCAAATAAAATAATAGTTGAAATATGTAAAAGTACACCAACGGAAATTGCTAAAATAGGTAAGTAAATTGAACTTTCACTTATAACTTTACCAAAAAAAATACCTAATGGTGTTGATATCGCAAATAAACTTAATATCAAAAAAGTTAAAAAATTTGATATTTGAAATTCCCTTATTAAAATAGATAGCATAATCGCTACAGGAAATTTATGAATCAAAATTCCATAAACGAGTACTTGTTTATGGAGCAATGGAACTCCCTCAAAAAAAGCATGAATTATCAAACTAATAAAAAGTAAAAAAGAAAAATGTTTTTTCCTAGAAACATGCGCATGACCATGCTCCAACCCTTTAGAAAAAAACTCCAGAAACACCTGTAATAAAAGCCCTATCATAATCCATAGCCCAGATGTTCTAAAATTACCCAACTCATAAACCTCTGGCAATATTTCAAAAAAAACTTGAGATAGTAAAAAAGCACCACTAAAAGTCAACAATAATTGAAATGCCCAATGCTTCCTATCAATTTTAGAAATCAAAAAAAAACCTAAAAAAACTATCCCTATTAAAAGTATATAAATCATCTATTTAATAACCATTATAAGACGCTCTGAAATCTCTTCTTTAAATTCACTAAGGTTATAGTCACCAAAAACATTAACCAATTTTATACCAACCGCTTTATATAAATTCTTAAATCCCTCTAAATTTATTAAACTCACACGCTCTTTAAAATTATAATCTTTACCTCCATCTCTAAAACTTATATCTTTATAGATACATCCTGACTCCTTATATCTTCTGAGATGAAAGCAAATATCATCAATCTTTTTCTCTTCATTTTTCACAAGATTAGAAATCACAACTGACGGATTCAAATAATCAATAACTGCATGACCACCAGCTCTCAAGCCACCTTTTATAGACTGTAGTACTGTCTGATTATCTGACATATTAAAATATCCAAAACTTGTAAAAAGATTCAATATAAGATTATACTTATTTTTAATCGGAAAACGCATATCTTGCACTTTAAAATGTAGCGAAGGTGTCTCAAATTTTTTTGCAAAAGCAATACTACTTTCTGAAATATCTACGCCTGTTACTTCATACCCCATCTTACTCAAAAAAATAGAATGGCGTCCCCTACCACAAGCCAAATCTAAAACAGATGAATCTTTTGATAACTTAAAAAAATCAATCAAATTCGTCATAAAATAATCAGCCTCCACATAATCTCTATCTTTATATAAAATATGATAATATTTTGTATCAAACCACGATTCCATCTTCGTTTACTTACTTAAAATATGATTCATTTTCTCTCTAATTTTATCTAAACAAAGATTATTTTTTCCACCTTGATGCTTATGTTTGCTATCTTTTATTGGTCGATAATTTCCATTATTTATATCATGTCCTATCTTTTTGTAAGCATCTCTAAATGGAATATTTTGATTCAAAATCATATCATTAAGTGTATCAACGCTATACAAATAATCATATTTTTCATCCTTTAAAATATCTGTTCGTACCTGCACTTGAGGCAAACTAAAAATCATCATTTCAAGAGATGACTTTAATTGCTCTACAGCAGGCATAATTAATTCTTTACAAAGCTGAAAATCACGATGATAACCACTAGGAAGATTATTCATCATAAGAGAAAATTGATTGGGCATTCCTTGAATAATATTACACTTTGCTCTAATGAGCTCAAAAACATCAGGATTTTTCTTATGCGGCATAATACTACTCCCTGTCATAAGTTCATTTGGAAATGATATAAAGTCAAAATTTTGACTCATGTACAAGCATATATCCATTGCCATTTTAGATAACGTTGCCGAAACCATACTAAATGCCATTGATACAGATTTCTCTGACTTGCCTCTGCTCATTTGTGAAGCTACTACGTTATACTTTAATGTATTAAATTTCAATTCTTTTGTTGTCATATCTCTATCTATAGGAAATGATGAACCGTACCCAGCAGCACTTCCTAAAGGATTTTGATTTACCACGCTATAGGCGGCATCTATAAAAAACAAATCATCTATAAAACTCTCTGCATAAGCGGAAAACCACAATCCAAAAGAAGATGGCATCGCAATTTGTAAATGCGTATACCCTGGCAAAGATACTTCTTGATGTTTTTCTGCCAAATCCATCAAAATATTAAAAAGTGAACAAACCAAATGTTTAACATCTTTCAAAACATCTCTTAAATACAAATGTACAGCTACCAAAACCTGATCATTTCTAGAGCGTGCCATGTGAATTTTCTTCCCGATATCACCTAAACGATTAGTGAGCATCTGCTCAATTTTGGAATGCATATCTTCAAAATCTTCCTCAATCTCAAACTTACCCTCTTGAACTTCTTTTAAAATTTGCTCCAATTCTAAAATAAGTTTTTCTGCCTCTGATTTAGGAAGTAAATCTACTTTGCCAAGCATTTTAGCATGTGCCATCGAAGCTTGAATATCGTATTTAACTAAAATTTTATCATAATGACGATCATCACCTACTGTGAAAAAATCTATTTTTTGATCTGTTGAAAATCCCTTGTCCCAAAGCTTCATTATTCGTTTTTATTTTAATTAATTACGTATCAATATTTTCTATTAAAAGCCCAAAAATAAAGGTTTTTTTAACAATTTCAATATAAAAATAATCGTAAATCTTAATTGTTATAACAACGTCATAGTCTAAGTATTAAAAAAATCAATACAGAGAAATGATTTACGTTTTACTATGAACTGTATATTGTACAATGTTTTCAGAGCAAATTATCTGCTCTCTAAAC